>PVJX010008770.1:5499-63988 GCA_004027295.1 Dolichotis patagonum
GGGGGGGGGGGGGGGGGAGGATGTGGTATGTTTGGATCTAAGCCCGCACCCTGGTAGGCACCAGGCTGCTTACTGGTTGGCTCGGCACCCTAAGTTCCAGCATGGCGCGGATCTCAGGAGACGCTCTTGCTTCTGGTTTCCCCGCCCTGGGGTGGCCATGGCTTGGCAGACCACAGTCACTTTCCAGGGAGGCAGGCTGCTTACTCTATTGTTGAACATCTTGCAGCATTTCATGGTTCCTGTAGCTTCAGGAAGTATATACCCAAAAAACCTTCAAAATATGGCATAAAAATTTATGCCCTTGTAGATGCAAAGATTTATCCACTCAATTTAGAAATTCATCCTGGGGCTGGGGATTTAGCTCAGTGGCTTAAGTGCCTGCCTGGCAAGCATGAGGTCATGAGTTCGATCCCCAGTACCAAAAGAAATTCATCCTGGAACTTAGCCATCAGGTCCTTTTTCATATAGTAAGAAACCAAGTTGTGAATACACTCGTTGCTCCGATCTCCCAACTAATCAGAATGTGACATTCAGCAATTGGTTTACCCATTCCCAAATGAACTTGAGTTCCATACACGAAATGTATTCCTGTGGTAGATTTTTGTTTGTGTTTATATTGTAGTTCCCATAAGTTTTTCTTTTTGATGTTATCTTTTATGTTTTGTAAGCAAGTACACAGCTGATGTGAAAATGTTGATGTCTATTCTAAGCACTCATTGTAATCTGATATTTTATTTCATTATATCTTGCTTCCCTGCTAAGTGCATGTTATACAATATAGAAGGAAGCTCCTGACCAAAAAAGGAACTGAAGAGACTGCTACGTAAGAAAGGAAAGCTGAGCACATGTGCTGTCAGTGTAAATGAGATGTGTACATGGAACATGCAGCTGTGTGTGTGAAGACTGCCTTGGGTGTGACAGTTGGACCCAAGGTTATTTTTGTGGTAGAGTTTCATTAGCACTGTCATTGTCCTGCATGTAGGAATTTATTTCTTATGTTATCTTTTAGGTTTTGTAAGTAAGGACACAGCTGATGTGAAAACGTTGCCATCTATTATAAGTGCACAATACATAAGAATTTAATAATTTGTTTTATTATTTTATGTTTCTTCTAACTGTACACTGCATAATATATAAGAAGCACCTCCTGACAAAATAGCAAGTCCTCTGAGATGTCAAGCATGTCCTACAAAAAGGCCAGGAGTGCAGAAGACATGTGCTGTCAGTGTTAGCAATGGGAGTGTGGGGGAAGTGCTGGCTTCATGGTGATGACTGCCTTAGGTGTAATAACTGAAGCAATGATCATATTTTTGTAGAGTTCTATTGCTATTTTCATTGTTGTCCACATAGAAGTTATTTGTGTTATTCTTTTTTAGACTTTGTACACCAAAAACCAGTCAATCTTGAAAATTTTGACTTTTTCTTTTATAAACACTCAATAAATATTAAAAATGCAGGACTGGAGCTATAGCTCAGTGGCACAGTACCTGCCTGGCAAGCACAAGGCCCTGAGTTCAATTCCTGGTACTCCCCCCCAAAATATTAAAAATGCAGTACTTTATTTCTGTGGTTTTTTTTCCTTGTTAAGCGTTCAATGTTTAATAGGATAAAACTCATAGAATTAAAATTAACAATGCATCAATTGAAATAGTCTAAAGAGTATATGTGGGTCTGACAGACCCGTGTTTCTGCACCTTGATGACAACATGAGTCTTATGTCTAAAGGGCTAAACAAAGAGCTGCTCAAGTCCAGAACAAGTTACCAAGTACTCCAAGGAGAAAAGCAACAGTTTAGGCAGGACAGGTCCTTGTCTCCTGGTCTCTGCTGTAGCAAAGACCTAGTTGTAACAAAGCGCTAGGCTACTTGCACCAGCCTTCCTCTCTGCTCTGCTTGGCTTCCTTCCGTCCTGCTGAGGTCTGAGTCGCTAACTCCAAGACAGACTTTCCACATCCCATGGATGGATCAATGACAGGGTGTAACCCAACTGATGGTCAGGGGTCCTTGTGTTCCCCATAAGGGCCTTTTGTTTGCCAGTCTAGCCTTTTCCATGTGCCCACTGGTCTGCCTCTCCTTCTGGGCATCCATTCTTCAGGAGAAGAGAGGGTCTCCCCAGGGCGTGGGGAGTTCGCTTCCTCGCTGCCTCCCTGGGTTGCTGGATGCTCAGGTCTGCTGAGGACTCTTAAGGTCTCTGAGATGCTGATGAGGTCATGGGCTGCTGTGTAATAAGCCCTTTGGCTCATTGAACAGTGATGTCCTCAGAGGTGAGATGTCCTCCTGCCTGGCTCGCCAGGTGTTACAGTTGGTAGTAGTCAGTAATAGTCCAGGTTCTTATATACAGCGAGGGAAGTATTGCCAAGCATACACCCAGCAGTAAGTAGCTACATTTATTGAGGATCATGGGAAAGGTAACAATAGCAACAGGAAAAACAAAACAAACAAACAAAAAGGCTGATAACTCAGGTTTTCAGAATTTAAAAGGCGGAAACCTCTGCTTTCTGGTCCCTCTACTGAATCTCCCACGGTTCCAGTACTCTGGTGCCTGCGATCTCCCCAATCTGGTATTTTTTTTAAAGGGGGTAAAATTAAACAAAACAGAACAGAACGGGACATAAGAAAGCATAAATTTCAAAGCTAGACAACCAGAGATCTTCACTATCTGTCATATTGTCTCTTGTTTTCTTCCAAATGGTTGTCCATATCTTTGCATACGGGGAGCTCATACTAAATAACATAGCCAATCTTTTCACAAGATGTCCAGTTCACTGGCTCCTACTTGCTAAGGGGGAGGGGCACGGGACGGGGCACAGGACAACATGACATGTTTGATTCTCAGCCCGCGTGCTGGCAGGCTCACAGTCGCCCCCCAGAGAGGAGGAGCTCCTTGTTCTCCCAGCACTCCAAGTCAACAGGGTGGTGCAGGTCCCGAGGTGCCAGGGTCTCTCTCCTTTGGGCTGCCAAAAGTCTGCCACACTCACAGCCGCCCCCCGGAGAGGGGAGGAGCTCCTTGTTCTCCCAGCACCCTGAGTCAACCGCATGGTGCAGGTTCCAAGGCTCCAGGGTCTCTCCCCTGCAGGCCCCCTAAAGTCCGCCATACTCACCTGCTATTTCTTTCTGATGAATTGACCATTCCATTTCCAAAGTTCTGAAATGGCCAACAGACCACAGAAAGAAGTCTCTTTAGACTCCTGTTTGAAACCAGCAGCTACAGTGATCTGCTGGCCTTGCTTCAGGGCCATCCCAATTCTGGTTTTTATTTATCTTTTTCTCTCTCCCTTAGGATACTGGAAGCAGGAATATCTGTCGGGTTCCGTTTAGGGTTACATGGAGGAAAGGAGTGACTCACTCAGTTCCTTTGTGTCTAACTGTTTGAGCCCCATTTCTCCTCTACCCTCATCTTTCAGCGTTCACACAGTGTCATAGTAGTAGATACCACCTACACATCAGCGATTTAATGTCTCACCTACAGTTCAGGCCTCTTCAGCACCAGACTTGACGTCACTCAAGCTTTTCATCCAGCTCACCTTGGTCTGAACTACGGCCCATTCCCAGCCCATGACCACCGCAGGCTTCCCACAGACACAGATGCCAGCTCCACCCCTTACCGTCATCTCTGTCTCACACCTTCCTCACAGCCAGGTGATCTTGGCTCTGCCATAAAAATATATGCAAAATCTGGAGGTGTTGTTCTGAGGTAGTGTTACCAGGTTTGGGGGTGTTGGAGTTTCCTTCTACAGGGTTTTCCTTTTTTTTTTCTTTTTTCTGTTCTGAACAAGAATTGGTCAAGACAAGGGAAAATGGTAGCAAAGTTGTGCATTTATTAAAGGTAGTAAAAGAAACAGGCTCTGTGGTGTCATACACCTGTAACCCTAGCACTCGGGAGGTTGAGGTAGGAGGATTACCATGAGTTCAAAGCCAGCCTCAGCTACATAGTGAGTTCAAGGCCAGCCTGAACTACATAGCTAGCAAGACCCTGACTCAAAACATACATACACACACACACACACACAATAAAGCTTCACCAGGTATGGTGGTGACACCTCTAATCCTCACACTGAGGAGGCTGAGGCAGGATGACTGCTGCAAGTTTTGGGCTGGCCTAGCTTCTCTAGTGAGTGCAAGTCCAGCCTGAACACATACTGAGACCCTACCCCAAAAGAAAGAGAGAGAGAGAGAGAGAGAGAGAGAGAGAGAGAGAGAGAGAGAGAAAGAGAGAGACTCTATAGAGTGAGAGGAGTCTGGGCCAAATAAAAGTAGGAAATAAGTATGCTCCACAGGGAAGAGTGGGCTGCTGTGAGGAGTCACAGTAGCAAAGACTCAGTGTGGACTCAGTGTGGAGTGTCCTCCTCAGGCTGCCATCAGGTCTAGGCCATCCTACTGAAAACCTGCTCAAATTCCCGTGAAAAGTCCACGGGCAGGGCTTTGGGAACAATTCTGCCCAGGCGTCCTGGGATTTTGTAATGAGCAGGCCACATCTACTTCCCCAGCCAGCTTTCCCACACCCGAACCTCCCATCTCAGTAGAGCCCAAGCCCACACTGCAAGGCCCTGGGTTAAATCTCCTGTACCAAATAGGTAGATAAATAATAGGTGGGCGTGGTGGCACTCACCTGTAATCCCAGCATTCAGGAGGCTGAGGCAAGAGGACTGTCACAAATTTGACGCCTGCCTAAACTGCATAGCAAGATCCTGTCTCAAACTACACAAAAATAAAAACAAATAGACAAACAGACAAACAAAATGAAATATGCCTAGAATCCAACCATTTCCGGGCAGTTCCATCACAGGCTCCACCTGCACTGGTGCAGCAGGTCCCACATAAGCCCAGTCTATCCCAGTGCTCTGTCTCCATTCAGTCCGAGGGTGGACTCCTGGTACAGCCTGATCAACTCACCCTTCCCACAGCCCTCCCTCGGTCCCATCACCATCCACTGTGCCACCTGCTTTATCCATTTTCTTATTGTCTCACCCCTAGTACGTCCTCTCCGTGACAGTAGGGACTTGACTGTGGTTATTTTCTTGGCTCTGGTTGTCACTGTCTTGGCTTGTTTCGCTTCGTCTTCTCTGAGATGGGTCTTGCTGTCTTCCTGGCTGGCCATGAATTCATGCCACACTTACCTCTGTATCTCCACTGCTTAACGCACGGCAGGCACTTCACAAATGTGCCAAATTACTGAGCTAAGTGGAATGAAGATACATGAAGGAGTTTGGAGAAGTTGAATCACCACCACGCCCGGCCCGCTTTGGCACCCTTTGCCCACTGAAGCAAGGGTCCTGCCCTGAAAGACACCACAGGGGGGTGATTTTGGTTCCTCCTCCCAACTCTTGAACGCTTCCAGGGCCTGCAGCTAGAGACAGATCCATGCATGTTTGAAGTCATGATTACAAGAGTGAGACCTAGAATGATGGACGGCTACTGCAGCAAAAGCATTCCTTTCTGCCTGAATGTGGGGCACATAGCTATAAGCCCAGCATTCTGGGAGGATGATGGAAGGACAGAATGGGAAATTTAGAAACTTCGCTAACTTCGTTAGACTCTGTCTTATAATTTGAAAAACAAAGAAAGAAAGAAAGGAGAAGGAAGGGCTGTAGCTTGATGTGAAAGCCCAGTACCAGAAAAGAAAAAAATAAAAAGGATTTATTTTTCATGTTGGGTGCTGAGAACTGAACCCAGGGCCTGGTACTCGTAACCACACACTCTTAACATTCACCTAGATGCCCAGTCAGAAAACAGGTTTCTGAACTCACAGCTTTGAAGACTGAAAACTCAAGCTGGGCAGTCGCAGCCAGTCTGGCCTCTGGTGAGGGCCCCTGGCTCCACTGCCTCACAGCGGGCCCATGGGTAATGGGGGACACACGCCAAGCTACAGCCAGGAAAAGGGGCAGGGACAGCTCTACTCTTCTATAGCAGCTCACTCTTACCAGGACCCGAGAGGTCTCTGAAAATATCCCCTCACTGAGGCCTTGGGAAGTTCATTGCTGAGAGGAGCATTTTTTTTTTTTTTTTTTTGGTACCGGGGATCGAACTCACAACCTCACGCTTGCCAGGCAGGCGCTTAAGCCACTGAGCTAAATCCCCGGCCCGAGAGGAGCATCTTTGAAATGTTTGCCAGACCACTGTTACAAAGCACCACAGACTGAGTAGCTGAAACAACAGCAGTGCACTGTCTAAGAATTCCAGACCCTGGATGTCTGAAGTCGAGGCATTGGAAGGGCCATGCTGGAAATACTGGGTGAGGAGTCCACTCTACTCCAGTCTGATCTCACTTTATGACATCTACAATAATCCTATTTATTTATTTATTTATTTATTTGGCAGTATTGGGGATTGAACCCAATGAGCTACATCCCCAGTTCTCTTTACATTTTAAGATAGGATACTGCTGAGTTGGTAAGTTACCCAGGCTGGACTCAAACTTGTAATCCTCCTGCCTCAGCCTCCAGAATTTTTTTGGTATTCTAGCCAAAATATTTAATATTGTCTTTAAATTTATGGTCTAATTTACAGGAAATTCAGAATAAGCAGGGTAACAAACCAAATGATACCAGACAAATTTGGCAAGCAGTTTACCATGCAGGGAAACTTGCAATTTGTTTCGGCATCGGAGGAAAAGGAGGGGCTGTTTGAGGACGGCAGAGATTTACAGAACCGAATGACCAGGCGCAATGCACAGATGCACACTGGATCCCGGTTTAGACAAAAAAGCTGTAAAAACATTTCTAGAACTGTCAGGCTCGACTCCGGTGGGACTCACCAGTGCCCAACCTGGTTGTCAACGGTGGCACTATTCTCAGAAAAAGCCAGCTCAGCACCTGTGCAGTCCCCGGTAAACACCGAAAGGATGTCATGAGGAAAAGATAAGACAGAGCCCGGGATCTCCCAAGCACGAGGCCATCTGGAAACCTCCATATGTTTATATTGGACGCTTTGAGGACTCTAACCACCGAGGCGCCAGACATTCAGAGAACTCCGACCGTGGGTGTTTGCTCAGATCTCCTCATCTGAAGTCCCAGCTCCCTTACCAGATACCATGCCTAACCTCACCACTTGACCCCCTGGGTCCAAGCCCTATAAAAAAGTCTGTTTCTCTCTGTACCTCCACAGCCAGCCTTTTCACCCCCTGTCTGCCTGCGCCCAGGCACAACACACAAGCTTGGTGGTCTCTGCTGGTCTCTGATGCCATCCTAACATCTGGAGCCAAAATCAGGGAAAGAGAGCTCTTTCCAGAGCTTCTCCCTCTCTCTCTCCCTCTCTCTCTTTCTCTCTCTCTCTTCTGCCACTTCTGCTGTCAGATCTCGCCAGGTGTTTCAAACCAGGAACCCCAGTCTCTCTCTTCATCTTCTTCCTTGCTTGCCTTATATTCTCCCCCACAAAGTCAGAGAGAGGCTCACCCTGTTTTTTGTGCTGTTTAAACTCTAGGGCTGGCCTCAAAAAGCACTTCCAGGAAGGCTGCGTCCCTTTGGCATCTGACCAGCAGTAGAGACATCCGCCTTGCTCAGCTGCTCACATTTTATAGCTCGGGTCCTGACGGAAATGTCCACCAAAGACCCCGCCACTATCACACACCTCTCTCTCTGCATTCCAGTGGGGAACCTTCCATCCTCCATTTCCCCCATGTTGCCCCAGCCCATCTCCTGCAAATCTCAAACCTCTCACCACTCTCGACCTGAAGCCCGAATGGCTGACCTTTTTCTGTAACATGGCATGGCCAGGCTACCTGCTGGACAACAGCTCTTGATGACCAGAGCACACCACTTTTGATTTTTTCCATTTTGCAAGAAATAATTAACGAGGCAAGGGTTTGCTTTTATTTCTTGACTGCTGAATTATATTAAGTAATCGTAATTGCCATTTTCATTTGCCACTGCTTGTGCCTTTAGTTTATATCCTTTTGTTAAAATGATTCCAGTGTTTCTTTAAAGGGATGTTTAACTCTCACAGACAAAGTCTTGCATTTCTGTTTTATATTTGGGCTTATATTTCTGCTTTTTACTCCCTTGACTTGTTTTGATTGCTATGGTTTACTTAAAAAAAAAAAAGGTAATGTTAGGGCTGGAAATGTAGCTTAGTGGTAGAGAGCTTGGCTAGCATGCACAAGGCCCTGAGTTCAATCCCCAGTACTGCGGGGAAAAAAGTAATGTTAAAACACCATCTAGTGCATTTTGATATACAATTCTGTAAAATGGGTATTTTTATAAACCCTCTACAGTCAGCTCAGGCTTTTATCAGTACCCTATAGAAGCTAAAACCAAACAGTGATTACTCGGCCAGGTAGTAATCACCTTTAGGGCAGTTGTCACTCTCAAAGCAGAAGATAGGTCTCTCCAGTATCCCCTGGAGAATCCCCATTCCCACTGAAACTAGCGGCCAATAAATATTGACCAGATGGGCAATTATATTCCTTTCCAGAGGAAAAGATTGCGTAGAATTAGTGAAAACTGAAAGGATGACTAAGGGGTCATGGCTGGGACAACTCTCCAGTGGACAGCCAGAGGTCCTCAGGGGAAGCCAGCTCCTGGCAGCTCGACATGGGGAACCAGCAGAGAATCTCCACTTACATATCACTTCAGCTGCACTCCTCCAGTGAAGTGAAGGGTAACCCTCTCTGTGATCATCAGGTATCCTCTGTCTTTGAGTGACCTAAAACAATGCTGATAGAGCCTTTTCTTTTCTTTTCTTTTCTTTTCTTTTCTTTTCTTTTCTTTTTTTCTTTCTTTCTTCTTTCTTTTTTTTTTTTTTATCAGTAACGGAGATCAAACTCACGACTCTGCTTGCAAGGCAGGCGCTTATGCCGCTGAGCTAAATCCTCAGCCCTAGAGCCTTTTCTTAAGCCTCCATCCAGAGTTGAACTACAGATCTGGACTTCTCTTGCTCTACTAGTAAGGTAGAAACCCCAGTTTTTCTCCAACTTGCCAAAAGTTAACTTTAAACTCCTTGATTAAAGACCACACTTCACTCCAAGATGTTAAATTAACACAGCTTCAAACAAGTCTTTGCCTTCAACAGGATACAACAGCTATCGAAAAACAGTTTACACTTGTGACTTACATATGCTAAGTAAGATCACTGATCTCTTCTGGGTGTTCAACAATTAAAGTTTAGAGACTAGAACTAGAGAGGTAACTGGGCAAAAAATAAACAAACAAACAAACAAAAACAGCCAATATTTTGGCCTTTGCACTCCAAGATGGGCAGAGACCTAGGATGGGAGAGAACTTTTCTACAGGATGCTACAATTTTGGTGAGTGACCCAATCTCCTGAGCAGGAATATTGCTGCACCCCAGAGGACAGAGACCAACAAATGTACACTGTGCCAAAGGAGGGAGAAAAAAAACTCCCATGCTTTCGCAGAAAGCAACATGGTAAAGCAGCACCATGACCCATCTTGGCAGCTGCCACTGGCAGAAGAACTGAGAGGCTCCATACATGGTTCCAGGAGTAATGCCTAAAAAGGCTTACCTGAAAAAAAGAGACTTACCTGACCTTGATAGACAGAGAGAGGTCAAGTTTGATTAACATAGGTCTCATTCGGTGTTAAACACCCAGCAGAAAAGTATAATGAAAAAAGATAAATAAACTTTTGTCATCTGTATCAGTTACTCACTGTGAAAGACACCTTGACTGGTCTCTCCCCCTCCAAAATAACAGTGAAATTAATAAAACAAACTGTCCTCCAAATTCAGATGGCATTAGATATTGTAACAGCAACACAAGAAGATACTTGTGCCATTATAAAAACTAAATGCTGTGTGTACATTCTTAATCCTTCTAATAATATCTCAATGACTAATTAACATATTAGATGACAGGTTACGGCCATATCAGATTCTGAAATTCCCTAAACCTTTTCTTTATCCTCTTCGTAGAAGGCTATTACTGGGTCTTCCTAGTGAGAACATTTGTTGGTTATATTTATAAAAGTTTTGTTGATTTTATTGTTTGACCCATGCTTAATGTAATGGTTGATTGATTGTGTCAATTTGAGATGTTTAGAAGCTTAACTAAATCAGCTCAGCAGTTCTACACCCTAGGAGGTAGAGAATGCACCCTGGAATGGCTCATCAACCAGATGGTGCAAAGGGGAAATGAAGAAGGACAAATTGTTCTCCAGAGGAACTTCAGTCTTTGCCTTCACCTTGGAATCATCTCCTGGCTTCCATCACAGACTCTTTGGCTTCTGTTGTAGACTCTTCAGCCTCCTAGTGCAGATTCTTCAGCCTTCTGGCATAGACCGACTGGCCTGATATGAACTTTCACAGACACTGCAGTTAACTCTAGACCTCAGACTGGAGACCTGTGGTGCAGACCAACTCTGTGGGTGACCATTATGAGCCAGTTTTGTAATTTCTTATACATTTTTATATCTTGTGTTATATCTATTTCTCTAGAAAAACACTGACTGATTCACTTAACTGTTTCTTTGACTTGTCTACTCCAAACATAAAGCTAGACACCTACCCATGACAAAAAACACCTGACCTTTGTCTAGGCCTTTTAGATAGACCTTCTGGAGAATGTCTCTAACTGCCAATCATAATTACAACCCCACTCAGCCTGAAGAAGCCAGAATCGTCATCATCTCCTACCCCCTCATGGCAGTTCAAGGTAGCTCTGCAGAGGAGGGAATATTATAGACAGCTAAGTTAGGTAAAAACATTGTAGGTAGTCAGGTAAGATTGAGCCCTCCAGATAGCCAGGAGAAGAGGTAAAAATGCACCACAATTGTGGCCAGAGATGCATCATTTAGAGGCCAAGCCCCAGAAGAAGAAGAAAAGAACCAGGCCTATGTATTCCCCAAAGGATGAGATGAATGATAACACCTGGTCTAATAAAGTCTAGATACACTTCAGCCACCCCAGATCTTCACCTGCCTGAAAAGCTCTTTGGACTTTCCATGCCCGCTCACTACATAATTTACGTCCCATTAGATCATTACCACCTAAACAATTCACAGGCCCCCTTCTGTTAGCTCAGCCTCTCTCTTCTTTCATGTGCATGTAAAAGCTGGTAGATGTGGCTTTTACTGCCTTGTAAATCATGTTGCAAGCCAGTGAGTAGAAGTTCAACCTGTGAGTTTCAAAGACAGAAACTTCAGGTAGGACTTTCTCATTCTGTCTCAAAAAATAAAAACAGTGACACAGATACCTTGACTGTTGGTCTTGCTACCAATGCTTCCTTCTTTAAATGTGACTGTTACATCTAAATCAATTAGAGCATTTGCTGGTGGTCCCTGAGGACCCCCCAACTGCCTAATTCCTAGAACTTCTTGACTAACTCTCCTGGAAGCTTCAGAGGCCCCATGAAACATCTCAGATGCCAAACTCCAGGTACCTCTCACAGGGGAGGGTTAACAACAAAGTCTCTAGGCCTTTTACAACTGCTCCAATTTGGTGTCAGGACAGTAGTTTTTTTCCCACTCTTTTCTGATCACTTCCACTTCTCCGATCCCCCTCCTCAGATAAAGCTTCTAATCGAACCGTTTGGTTAGAACCATTGTCAGTGTTTGTTCCACTTTTCTCACCACTCCCTTCTCTTCATCTCTGCCCTCACCCTGAGCTGAATTCAGGGTTTGGATTCAGAGCTATGAGAAAGACCACAACATGAGTCCTCTATGGGGCTGCAGGAAGAATACCTTGGGGTGGAGAATTAGCTACAAAATAAACTTAAATTGTTAGGTTTTTAAAAAGTATTTATTGAAAAGGATTCTGGACACAGTCCAATTTGCATTTTTAAATTTTTTTTGTACCAGGAATCAAACTCAAGACCTCACACTTGCCAGCAGGCACTGTGCCAGTGAGCTATATCCCTGGCCCTGGACACAGTCCAATTAGTGTCT
This sequence comes from Dolichotis patagonum, assembly GCA_004027295.1. Classification (NCBI taxonomy): domain Eukaryota; kingdom Metazoa; phylum Chordata; class Mammalia; order Rodentia; family Caviidae; genus Dolichotis; species Dolichotis patagonum. The sequence continues at coordinate 17,335 of PVJX010008770.1, forward strand.
GAGAACCAGTGCCACTCACTCCTGGGAAAGCAGGACCTCTGCACCTTGGGCACATCAACCATCCCAGCTAAAACCTGGCAGCCACCTGGGCATGTGACTGCCACCCAGAGGCTGCTCCAGGGCCCAGATGGGGAGAGGCTGCGTCTGTGCACACCTGGCCCCAGATTTCCCTTTGCCCTGTCTCCAGCCCCCAGAGGGCATCCCTGTCCAGTAACGCCTGCCTCCCCTCCGTACACAGAGAAAAAAGTCCAGATGCATATGAACAGCCACTCAGCAAAGGGACCCACTATGACTAACAAGTGAGTATATCCGGGTGACTGAAGTCATCAAAGCCCTGAGAGAGACGATCGAAGGCTACAGCCCCATGTCCCAAAGCCAGATGTGTGGCCCATGGGCCTGGGGTGGGGCTCAGAGCTCCGACAGGTGACTCCAGGAGGAAGGTCCCACCCCAGCCCTGTCCAAGGCATCTCTCCGTGTGTGTCCACACTGCGGCAGCACACGGGAACAAGAGGCAGTGGTTGCGGACAGGTGCCCTGGTTTTCCTTGGGGGCAGGTGGTGGCCTAAAAAGCTCTGGCGGCTGGGAAAGGCATGCTGCTCTGCTGGGCACAGTCGTAGGGCGGTTCTGGGTACACAGTGAGGCTGCGCCAGATGCCTGACTCCATTAAAGCCACCTGCGGGCAGCTGGGCCTCGACTTCTAGTCCAGGTATGCTCTGGCCCCACCCCACAACATGCTGGCTGGTCTGGTACCCAGCTTTGAACTGGAACCAGAACCCACTGCCTGGACCTGAAAGAACTCAGAGGCAGGACAGACACCAGGCTTTGTAAGGCCACTGTCACCAGCTCACACGTGCACAGCCTGAGCTGTTATCAGGCTAGAGAAATCCTCCCTTGGTCAGGGGCTATCTCTGAGCTCTACCCTTTCCTCAGTCCCACAGGGAGAGGCCAAGAACGGGCACAGGTTTTCTGGGACCACCGCAGGGTTCAGCAGCACTCCAGTGAACGCACATCTCTGGACCCAGTGTACATTCCCGGGCCATTCCAGTGCAAGCCACAGCGGATGCTGCCTGACTGCCCGCCTATGTACAGCTGCCCTGTCTGTGCGGCTCCACTGTGAGCCTCTCGTTTGGGAACCAGATCCTCCCAACCTAGTGCATGCACAGTCAGGAAGGGGGGGGCACAGTGCCGCCCCCAGTCCTCGCCCCCACATGTGCTTCTTCCACCTCAGAACACACTGGAGTGCACAGACTCAAAGGGCCTAGCCAGCGGCTGCCACTCCTTGGTTCCTGCAAGGAAGCACAGGGAAGATTCTCCCTGTCACCTACAGATGCGGAGGCTCAGGACCCCATGAAGACCTGGCCACTGGCTCAGCGCGGAGCCCCAGAGAGGAGAGAAGAGGCTCACAGGGCCCACCACAGGCAGCAGGGCCCAGCAGGGACCTCTCAGGGAGACTTTCCCTTTCACATTCAGGGGTATACACTCCACAGCCAGCTGGCCAGCAGAGAGTGACCACCTGAGAGGAGCAGCACGGCAGCTCGTGGCTGGCACTCCTGCCCTCCCGTGCAGCACTGTCTGGCCTGGGGATTTTCAATAGCAAGTCAGCAGCCATGTCAACCCTGTCCCTATCATCAAGGATCCAGACGGGCTTTGCCAGGGGTTCAGGGTGCTGCCAACCATACACAGCCTTGAGTGTTCCTGTAAGGTCATGTCACATGCTCTGGGGGGCTGTAATGACCTCATCCACAGAGATCTATGCCCGCCCAGGCCTCGTAGTGGGTGAGATGCAGTCACTGGTGCGCAGGGACTGTGACGAGAGCTTCCTCTGGAGGCCGAGAGATGTCCACGTTCTGCACAATGATAGAAACACAGAACATTCACCCTGTAGCAGAAATAGGTGAGACGCCTGCTACCTATTTCCTTACCTCAGTGGCCACAGCCTGTCTCTGGAGCCTCAGCCGCAGGGTCTCAGCCCTGACCTAAGAGTGCGGGGCCATGGCCTCCCGGCACACAGTGGGTACTCAGATGACGGGGTAGAGCTGGGGGTGCTCCACTGCAGGCAGGCGAAGCATGACCCGAGCCAGGCTGCGCCGGCTCTGCTGCAAGGTGAGGCAGTGGTTCTGGGAAGAACCTCAAGAGCCTCCGTCTTGAATGAGGCCCTCAGAGCTAGACATGGCGGTGCACCCCTAAAATCCTAGCACTCAGGAGGCTAAGGCAAGAGGACTGCTGTGAGTTAAAGGTCAAACATAAACAATCAAACCACAAAAAACTAAGGACCTCAGAGAACACAGGCAGCAAGCGCCCTTCTGCAAAAACATCTCCAACGAGGCATGGTAACTTTTTTTGTTTTGTTTTTTTGAGACAGAATCTTGCTATGCAGTTCAGGCTGGCCTTGAACACTATGTAGCCCAGGCTGGCCTTGAACTCACAGCAATGCTCCTGCTTCAGCTCCCAAGAGCTAGGATGACAGACAGGCACTGCATACCCAACGACAGCGTTTTAATGTTGTGAAGTGCCCCCGTTAGAAAAGGTGCTCGGGATGCCTGGGCTGGGGGTGGTGTGTGTGGAAAATTCCCGCCTGCCCCCTAGGGGTCCCCCTCCTCTTCCTCAGCAGAGACCCTCCTCTTTGTCAGACCTCCATGGTGATACTACAGGGGAGTAACCATACCCAGGCTCAGGTTCTGTCTGCCTTGGTGGCCCAGCATCATGGACCTCCTCCACCCCCAGGCAACGGGCCTTGGAGCGCCTAACCAGCCCTCAGCCCACCAGACAGCAGATTGCTGAGACAGAGCACAGCCTCGCCAGAAAACTCCTGCTCCTTCTGGCTCAAGAGAGAGAAAAGCTCCAAGAGAAGAGCTCAGGTGTGGACTCCGAACCCCCTGGGCAAGGCCCACACTCAGAGAGGACCCCACTGCTACCTGTGGCCTGTTCCGGTGCGTGTTCACAGCTGCCACGTTGAGGAATATGGATTCTACTTTACAACCTGTCAAAGAGAAGAGGCAAGTCCAGTCTCGCCCAGGGAGGCAGCCTGAGCACAGTGGACACAGCAGGCTGGGGCTTGATAAGGGGGACTGCTCACCTGCACTCTGGCCCCCCAACTCAAGCAGCCCCAGGAAGGAAGGAAGGATGTGTGACTGTGCAGTCACAGAACTCAAGCCATCCATCCCAAGAACTGCAGATGCTCAGGGCAGGAATAGGCCTTGCTCAACATGGCGACACTAATCTTGGTACCCAAAGCCACCAACATCCCCAGCCTGACACACAAGATCCCATCAAGCTCAGCTTAGGCTGAATCTCACAGCACAGGGGATGAGGGGCACTCGGGGATTACCGCACCGTGAAATGGCACCAGCTGCCATCGAGCTACAACCTCCATGACCACCTGTGTCTCAAAAGGTCAGGAAGCTGCCTGAGGTCTCTGCTTGTGCAGTGGGAGATGGGGTGGACACAAACCTCCCGCACCCAGAATAGTTTAAGGCCCAGCCCTGGGAGCCATTGGTGCTGTGGAGGTTTTGGAAACAACAGTAGAAGAGCCCCATATGCAGGTGGGAATGGCCCCCTGGGGACTTCCTGTGGTTTTATAAACTTTTCATCCATGGTACAAAGCACTGGACACAGGACATTATGCACACTTAGGTGTGAACTCTACTTAGCTACGTAAATTTCTTTATAACCAACTTAAAAAGCATGTTGGCAAGAGCAGTGAGGGGGGCCCAATGGGACTGACCAGGATTTGGCAAAAGGCCTGGGACCCTGCAGAGAGACAGGGTCGAAGTGACCCAGGGTCAGCGCGTGGGGGGCTCCCTTACCGTAGGCCACAGGCGTGAGCTTCAGGACTGTGTGCAGCGGACACTTGAGGTAGGGCAGCTGCTCTGTGGACAAGCAAGGGAGCGCTGACGTGCAGGGCATGCCCAGTGAGGGACTCTTGTGTGCACACACGTGTACACACACACACACGCACGCACACGCACGCATGCAGCCGCGTGCTTACCTGCCGCCTTGTCAAGGAAGTAGGCCAGGAGGCAGCGCATCACAGCCTGGTGGCAGATGACCAGCACATTCTCCTGTCTCTCCAGCTCCATGATGACAGGCTCCAGTCGCTGCACCAGGTCCTCATAGGACTGCAAGGGCAAAAGGGAGGGTGTCCCTAAGGCTGGCTCCAGGGGCAGGAACAGAAGCACCCTGGACAGTGGGCCATCCCCCCACTCAGGACATGTGGCCAGCTGCCCCTAGGAGACTGACACTATGAGATGTCTGGGTTGACAAGGAAGCTGCTGAGTATAAGGATGGACCACGCAAGAAAGGGTCCCCTCACTGCTCCTAGAGTCTCAGCCTGGGAGGACTGAGAGGACCCAGCCTCAAGCTCCCACTCCAGGGGCCGCCTCCTGCCCACCCATGAATCTTGTGCCAAACCCTCCAGTATGAACTTCCTGTACTGGTGACAGTGGCTGCTGGAAAAGGCAGACGGGGTGCACAGGGGCAGTGGGGAGGCAATCAGAAGTCACAGAGCTTCCTGGAACTGAACTGTCAGAAATACCCGAGGTCCTCATGAACACCACGGCCTGCCTGTGGGATGCCCTCCCCATCACTATGGTAACGTGCACTTGGACCTCTACTGGTCCCTGGGCCAACACTTCAGCTGGCAGATTGAGAGATATTTTTATTTTACCAGACAACTGGGCCTTCCTGTGAGGGAAGTTTCCCTTCTATATCTGCAATGTGCGACCCTTCAAAATGAGGCTCCAGTAGCTGAGCAGAGCGTGCCCGCACTCTTAACCAGGAAGCAACACCAACACATTGCTCTATAGGCGAGGCCTTTGCCACTGAGCCACGTGCTCAGTTCCCCTAGCGGGGAGGTTTTATTTGATCACCGTCCAAGTCCAGCTCCCAGAAGGGAGAGGAGATGCTTGAGGCAGTGGGACCCTGACTCCTGACCTGGGCCTGGGCTGACCGTCTGAGGAAAGGATACAAGGGCAGCTTGCTTGACGTGGCCACAATCTATCTGGGGAACGTCTCCTGGGTCTAGAACCCAGACTGCGTGACCCTGAAGCTGCAGGGAGAACGGAGTCACGGTGTGACAAGGGGGAGTATTTAGAAGAAAGGCAAAGGCTTCGGGCAGGGACACAAGCAGGTCAGACCTGAATCTCAGGTCCGGCTCTGCATCCCGACTCCTTAGCCACTGAAGTGGCTACCCCGGTCCGAGGAAGCCAGGACCACTCAGTTCAGCTCACATTGAGACTCACACCCAAGCCTCGGCCTAGGAAGGCAGCGGTGCCAGTACTGCGTCCCCTGACCCACCTACCTCCCCTTTGGGGTACCGATACCGGTACTTGTCCTGGTCCCGCAGGGCAAACTCCAGTGGATAATGATCCTGAATTTCCTCGTAGGTCATTTCCTCACAGACACCCTGGGGAGATACACAGACACTGCACATTCTAAGGCAGGCCTAGACGGCCTCGGGGGGCGGAGGGGTGGCAAGCAGAGGAGACCAGTTTCCAGGGCACTTCCTGGGCTTTCTGAAGTCTGGACTGTTGGAAAAGCAGCTCCCACAGACCCCTGAGCATGGTGGCAGCCGCCTGTCTGTAAGAAGCTACCAGAGGAGACGGGGGCGGGTGGTGCATGCCTGTAATGCCAATACTCGGGAGGCAGAAGCAGGAAGATCAGCATGAGTTTAAGGCCAGCCTGAATGGCACAGTGAGACCCTACCTCAAAATAACAATAACAAGAACAACAAAAAAGAGAAGCTACCAGGACAATTCTCATCCACCCTCCATCACCCATCCATTGGGTTTACCACATAAAAACAAACAGAAATGTTAGCTGTGTGTCTTTTCTGTGCCGCAGTAATTATAACGCAAACATCATTTATGGCATCAGGACACACACAACACAAAAGTGAAAACCAACAAAACAAAAGTCATCCAAGCAGCAGAGAAGAAAGTTGATTAAAAACACTTAGGTAGGTGGCACATGCTTGCTATGCCAGCACTTAGGAGGCTGAGGCAGGAGGACTGCCATAGTCAAGGTCAGCCTGGACTACAGAAGGGAGTTCAAGGCCAACCTGGCCCACATAGGAGATCCTGTCTCAAAAACAAACAAACAATAACAACAACAAAAAACCCCAACCGCCTCTCCCCAAAAGTTAATTCTTTAAAAATATTTATAAAATTTATAAATCTATATTAGCTGGCCATGGACAGAAAAAGAGGAGGCTCAAGTTATTTAAGTTAGCAATGAGGCCAGGTGCAGTGGTACAGGCCTGCAGTCCAAGCGCTCAGGAGGCTGAGGCAGGAGGCTTACCACAAGATCCAGCCCAGCCTGGGCTGCAGAGTAGGGCCCTGTCTCAAAAAACCAAAACTAAATAAATAATAAAGTCAAGAATGAAAGGCGACATTACTACAGCCTTATAGAAATGAAAAGGACCCTAAGAGAGTGCCATGAACAACTGTTAGGCCCTCTATATCCACGGGCTCCACACCCGTGGGTTCAACTAACTGTGGATCAGAAATCTCTGAAGAGAAAAGTGCACCTGTTCTGAGCCTACACAGATTTTTCCTTCCTTATCATTATTCCCTGAACAATACGACAAAACAAGTGCTCACACCTGTCTGTGTGGGGGGAGACCGCGGTGGCATGGCTCGGACACTGCTGCTGGGAGACAAGAACCCAGTGCCAGGGCCTCCCTAGCAGCATCTTTGTTTTGTTGTTTTGGGGTCTCCTGGCAGCGCTGGGGATGCAGCCGAGGGCTCTGTATTCGACGGTCAAGCATCTCGCTCTACCATCAGGCCACAGCCCAACCCTGCCAGGGAACTTTCAAATTTTCACTTTTTCCTTTTGAAAGGCTGATCGTTTTAGTCTATGAAATAAACTGACAATAGACAGATGACAGGAAATGTGTTACTCGCTATGCCAGGGATGTGCGTTTGAGACTGGAAGACAGAAAAGACAGCAGAACCTTACCAGGTACCATGGCACATGCCTTTAATCCCAGCTATCTTGGAGGCTGAGGCAGGCGCATTACAAGTTTTAGGACTACCTGGACAATTTAGGGAGACCAAGTCTCAAAATAAAATACAGAATGGCCTTGAATATTTTTTTGCCCACGTGTAGGGGTGCACGCCTGTCATCCTAGCATCTGGAAAGCTGAGGCAGGAGGACCATCATGAGTTCAAGGCCAACCTGAACTACATGAGGGGTCCCTGTCTCATAACATTTTTTTTTTGCTTATTTTTTAAAAGAGATATTCAGAAGAAGACAAAGAGCAAAACAAAACTTCAACAGTGCACTCTGCCCAGGAACATTAACGAGAAAACAGCAGAAAGGAATTAGTGGAAATAACACACCCTCCTTCCCAGCAGTGAATTATTTTCCTGTTAACAACTTCAACAAGTATGTTTTACTTATTTCTCTATGTGATCTTGCTTAGGAATGTCTTTGAAAGCTATGAGGTAGTGACCACTATAATAAGAGCACTGCCTACTTTCCAAATCACAGAAAAGATATTTCCACAGAGAAAAACTGAAATACAGAGAAAATTTCATGATATTGAAAACAAGAACTTCCAGGCATGCAGTTCACACCTGTGATTCCAGCACTTGAAATGCTGAGGCAGGATTGCCTCAAATTCAAGGTCAGCCTGGGCTACACAGTGAGTTCAAGGCCACCCTGAATGACATAGCAAAACTGTCTTAAAATAAAAAGTTGGTGTAGCAGTACATGGTTATAATCCCAGCATTCAGGAGGCTGAGGCAGGAGAATCACCTAGAATTCAAGGCCGACTTGGGCTACATAGTGAGTTCAAGAACAGCCTATCTCAAAAAAAGAAAAAGAAAAGGAAAACAAGCACACCAGTAATAGTGATAATAATAACAATGACTGAGGCTGGGTTACATAGCACAGTGGTAGAGCACTTGCCTCGCATGTGTAGGGTACTGGATTTAATCCTCAGCATTTCAAAAAAAATTATAAACAATAATACATGTAATAGATTTAGATCCTTTAGTGAAAAACACCCAGATGTGCACCAGCAGGGCAAGGAGCAAAGGTGCCCAGGTGCCGTCATGTCAGTGCAGTTATGCGAGCAGCGAGTCTGTGCAGTCTACGTGACCATGTGTCAGTGGACGTGGAGAACAGTGGTTAGGAAGCACTTTCCTAACTGGTGAAAAATACCGTGGCCGTGTGTTACGTAGCACACAGTGTGTTTAGTACAGGGATGTGGGGGAATTAGAACCTCCAAACACCACTGTGGCGATGCCCAAGGGTGCGCCTACTGAGGAAAACAGCACAGCACTTCCTCTAACGAAAAGAGAATCGCCACGTAACTCAGCAATTCTAGGTCTACTTGGATAGTGAGAAGAACTGAATTGAAAGGAACATCGTAAACAGATCCTTGTGTTCTCACACCCAGAGCTGCGTCACTCACAATGGCTACAATTTGGAGATACCATCTGTGATGGATCAGAGAACACACACGCAATGGGATACTACCCAGCCTTGGAGTCAAGGGAAGCCTGATGCGTACTACAACCTGGATGAACGTGGAGACAGTGAAATAAGCCAGCCGTCAAACGACAAAACTTCAAGATTCCTCTCGCCTCAGTCTCCCGAGAGCTGGGATTACAGGCTTGCACCACTGTACCTGGCGGAGAATGGAGAATTACTACTTGGTGGTCTCGTGTTTTGTTTTATAGGATAAAAAGAGTTGTGGAGATGGAAGGCAATGGTGATTGAACAACAGTGTGAATATATTTAATCCTACTGAAATGTATGCTCAAAATAGTTAAAAGACGGAAGTGGTGGCACATGACGGCAATCCCAGCACTCTGGGAGGCAGGACAGTCGCAAGCTCAAACCCACCTGGGCAAATTACTGACTGAGTAAGACCATGTCTCCAAATACAGAAGAGCTGGTGATATAACTCAGTGCAAAGGCCCTGGGTCCAACCATCAGTCTCTCTCTGTCTGTCTCTCTGTCTCTCTCCCTCTGAGAAAAAAAAGTGAGGAGAGTAAATTTTATGTTAAGTATTTTTTACTACAATAATAAATTGCAAAAATAAGCCAAAAAAATGAAAGAAACAAACAAAAAGAGAGAAAAAGCAGCCAGGCACTGTGGTGTATACCTATAATCCTACCACTCCAGAAGGCTGAGGCAAGAGGATCACTGCGTTTAAGGCCAGCCTGGGCTACACAGTGAGACCTTGTTTTAAAAAAACAAACCAAAAAAGCAAAGGCAGGGATAGGTCAAATTACAAACTCGTGTTGCAAAGCATTTCATACAGAGAAAAAGAACAACCCATAATGAAGACTAAGCCTTGATGGAGTAACTGGGTACCAGATTTGTTCTGGCCCCAATATTATCAATTTTTTAAAATGACAGAATATAGGTGACAAGCGTTGTTAGACACTGGTCAGCAGGGAGAGCAGGGCCACAGTCCTGAGAAGGGAAGGCCTAGGAGTGCAGTGCCTCAGACACTTCCTGGACCCAGACCAGAATATAATGAAGGAGATAGAAGATACAAACAAACAAAAAAAACCCTGAATTCGTGGAGCTCAAAAACACAACATCTAAAGTGCAAACATAGCTAATAAAAATGCAGAGGCCCCACCCCATACTCCTTCAGCCTTGCTGCAATGGGCACCCATTCTGGGTGCCTGCACAGGACAGCGGCACAGAACCGCTCCAGTTTCCCAGCGACAGCAGTGGACAGAGGGACAGCCCTGAGCACAGCAGACTGAGGGCCGGATCTCCTGCCCCTGCAGTGGGATGATTCGCCGTGAGAAGACAGCCCGAGCTGGAGGCGGCAGCAAAGAGCTGGGGTGGTCAGCAAGCAGAAGCCACTGTCCCCTCCTCTACCGGGCCGCGTCAACAAGAAGGCAGGAAGACGGCCCAGCACCACGGGGGCCGGAACCAGGAACCGCAGGACAGCGTGCGCCTGGCATCCGCGGGGCCAGCGCCACCCAGCAGCCTGGCGCTTGTGACAGTGAGGAGGACGTGTCCCACCAAGAGCTCCTGAACCCCGCCCCCAAGCAACGCAGTCAGCAGTCAACCAAAGCAAGCAGAAGTGAAGATATGTGAACTTGGAAATACAGCAATCAAAACTATCCAAACTAAAACTCAGGAAGGAAAAACCAGAGACAAAAAAATGAACACAGCCAAAGTTCAAGGACCGGTAGGCTAATATCAAGCAGTCTAATAGACATAGTGTTGGAATCCAGGGTGGGAAGAAGATGGCAGAAGATATACTGACTAAAAAGATGGCTAACATTTCTTTGTTTTGTCTCATTTGTGAGACAGGGTCTCGCTCTACAGTTCAGGCTGGCCTTGAACTCACTTTGTTGCTCACTTTGTAGTCCAGGCTGGCCTCGAATTTACAGCCATTCTCCTGCCTCAGCCTCCCAAGAGCTAGGATTACAGGCCTGCATCACCATACCTGGCCTTTTTTTGAACTTTCTACTTAGAAATACAAAAATCAAAAATCCCAATCAATCCCAAGGAGGATAAACATGAAGAAGACTACACCAAGGCACATGATAATCTAACACTAAAAATCAGTAATGAAGAAAGAATACAATATTAAAAGCAGACAACTAGACATGACGACACATGCCTCTAATTCCAGCTACTCCAGAAGCTGAGGCAGGAAGATTGTGACTTCAAGGTCAGCCTGGGTAATTTAAGGAGACTTTGTCTCCAAATAAAATGCTTTGAAGAGCTGGGAATGGGGCTGGGGATTTAGCTCAGTGGTGTAAACACCTGCCTGGCAAGCTCGAGGTCATGAGTCTGACCCCCAGTACCAAAAAAAAAAAGGCAGTCGTGAGTTCGATCCCCTGATAAAAAATAAATAAATAAATAAATAAAGAGCCGAGAATACAGCTCAATGGTAGAGTGTTTGCCCAGCATGTGCAAGGCCCTGGGTCCATTCTACAGTACCAGGGGAAAAAAGTCAGAGAAGCAAAAAATGTTTTCTTATTGTAGAACAAAGACGAGCACGACAAACTTCTTTTTGAACCAAGGTAACCCACAGACAGTGGAATAGTATCTTCACAGAGATGCTGTGCCTGTCTCCTTTGCACCTCTAAATCCTTCTCCCCCTCTCTACTGCTCTGCCCCAGGAAGCTGAGCATGGTGGCCTACACCCACAAGGTCTGACATCAGGCAGGGAGGGAGCAAAGCTATGGTTACCGGTTCCTTCCCAGTGTAAGGCTTCAGGGCCCATCCCGGGCGCCCACTCCTCCTGCTCCTGCAGCTCTGGGTCCTCTTTCCCTCTTCTTTGCCCCAGGGGAGCAGTGCTCCCAGCTGTAAGAGGGAAGATGCAACAGCCCCTGTGATCTTGTGCATCCTGCTCTCACCCTGTAAATAGTCCCTTTAAGCCCACGTGGAATCGACCACACCAGAGTGATTATGTTTCCTTTAAGTTCCACAAAGCCATAAGCCATGGCCTCAAACTCATAAGCCATGAGTTTTAAATTATTTCATAAAAGCTCAAAATATATAATGCCAAAAAGGGGATAAAATATCCAAAGCAAAATAGTTAGAAATGAAAGAAAAACAGAGACATAATTACAGACTACTACTTTACAATCAAGGGTCAAAAAATTAGGACTCAAAGTTTGAAGGATATAATTATAGAAGCAGGAATTAATGAGTAATATACACAAACGCACAGAAATGTTCAGCCACACAGAAAAGCAGAGACAACAGTGTAAGGAACCCACATGGCCACCTCTCAGCGTAAGTATCGCCAATCTCATTCAGACTAAGCTCAAACCTGCTTCCTCATTCCCTGACCAACTGGATGACTTTGCAGTAAATGATGCCATGGCTAAGAGGGAAGTGATAAAAAAGAAGTAATCAAGCAGGCAGTGAGTGGTTGTGAGTACAATCTGGGGTGAGTGCAAGCAGGATCTGTGATCTGTGTCTAATCAACAGCCTGTGGGCTGAGATGGGATGTCAACCCCATGGTCATTTCATGGGCTTCCAGCTTAGTGCGCTGTGGGGCTGCAAGTGTGAATTCTCTCATACTGGCTTTTCAGTTGCTAGTTATAACAGGCCCACATGGCAAGGAATGTGGGTGGGCTCTAGGGGTTTAGAGCACCCTCAGCCAACAGCTAGGAGGAAAATGTGACCTTGGGGCATGCAGGGCATAGTGGTGCACACCTGTAATCTCAGTTACTCAGGAGGCTGAAGCAAGAAGGTCACAAGATCAAGGCCAACCTGGGCAATTCTCTTTTATTTTAAAGACAAAACAAAAGATAGAAATGATACAGAATTTTTTTTAAAATAGTAGGGAATTAACACTAGCTAATATATTGCATATTGTTGTCTTAGAAGTAGTTATTCCTTTGCTTCCTGCAGGCAGGGAGACCCAGCCAGATCTGCCTCTGCTGGTTGCCGCCATCAGGAGGCTTCCTTCTTGCGGACATTCAGGGTAAGCAGGGAGGTGCAGCCAGATAAGCCCTGTGCACCCGCAGGCCACCACTGGAGACCCTAGCTTCCTTCAGGGAGCCAGTGCCCACCAGGTGAATCAGACAAACACACCCCTGTGTGCCTGTCACCACTGCGGGAGTCCTGGTGTAGACACACAGGCTGACAGAAGAAACAGCCCCATCACCATGCAGCTCTGGTGATCAGGGAAGCCTCAGTGTAGCTGCACAGGTCTGGAGAAGCCCACCCCATACCCTGCTCCCTCCTGGGAACCTCGGGCCAGAGAAACCCAGGTGCCTGTCCCATTCCCCTACACTGTGGAAGAGTAGCCAATAGGGAAAGCGCCTGGGACCCCACAACTGGCTTGTTGGGAGGAACCCAGGAAAATGTCAAGATGAAGGAACAAAAGGCAATCTCAGACCTTCAGCCCACACAGAACAAGTCTGGGTGATCCATGGAATAAAATGGAAGTCACACACTTAAAATCTCTGAGAGGACAGCAACTGAAGTAAAGAAACCACTCCATGAGACTGTAAAAGTAATCAGATGAGAAATAACGTCTCAAGTAAAAGAAGAAATCACAAGCATAATGAAAGAACTGCTGAGCATATCTAAAGAAGACGTAAATTTAAAAAACAGAGAAGCATAGGAAAATGACAGAAATCTTGAATGAACACTACAGGAAGGAATTATAATGCATGAAACAGATTCAAAGAGAGACCCAGGAAATTAAAAAGTCAATCGAAAGCTGGCAAAACCACTTGAAAGAGACTAAAGATAGACTTTCAGACCTTGAAGACAGGTTCGCAGCTAGTGATCATGATAGGAAAGACCTCTTAAAAATAACAAGGAACCAGGAAATAATTCAATGGCTGCAAGATGATGTAAAGAAAAATAGTTTAAGAATGATAGGTATCAGTGAAGAAGCAGGGGTCAACACAAATGAAATAAAAAAGCTATTGACAGGAGTAATAGCAAAAAACTTTTTAAACACAGGAAAAAGATCTGGCATACAGATAAGCAAGGTATATAGAACTCCAACTAGCCATAATCAAAGGAAATCTACATTCATACATATAATCATCAAGTTCCCAGAAGCACAAAAACAGAATATTAAAAGCTGTTAGAGAAAAGAAACAGATCATCTATAAAGGAAAACTAATCAGAATCACAGCAGACTTGTTGACACAAATCATCAAGTCAAGAAGAGTTTGGAGTGAAGTGTTTCAAATCCTGAAAGGAAACAACTTCCAACCCAGATTGATGTGCCTTCTCAAACTATTTGCCAAAATTGATGGAAAAATAAGATACTTCCATGATAAAGAACAGCTGAAGGAATTCATGACCAGCAAATCAACCCTGCAGAGAGTGCTGAAGCGTATTCTAGGGAGAGATAAAGATGACCATGGTTCCTGGAACAGCAGCAGAGCAGGACTGCCAAACAGGACAGGCAGTTGAACAAAGTGGAAAAGTGGAGGGCCAACAGCAGGAGGATAGCATGGCTGTGATGAACCAATGTACGCTGGTTATAACCATTAATACAGATGGCCTCAATTCACCAACACACAGAAACACAGGGAGAGAGTGGATCAAGAAACAAGATACAAGAAACACATTTAACTTGAAAGGAAATTCATAGACTGCAAATCAAAGGAGAGAAAACAATTGTTCCACATGACAGGAGACCAGAAAACAGGAAGGGTAACTTGCCCATCAACCACAGAATGGATAAGAAATATGGTATTTTCATACAATGGAAAGCTACCCAGCTAAAAAGTAGCATAATCTTGAGGTTCCTGTAGGTAAATGGATGCAAATGGAGATCATGTTCATAGGTGAGATGATTTGAACTCATACGGGTAAACATCAGGTTATCTCCCTAGCATAAAAAACAGGAGTTAGTGGGATCTTTTTAGATAATAGATATTATGAAAGTGATAGGGGAGGAAACACATAAGAGGGGAAGGTGGTAACCACTGTTAATTTCTTATTGTCTTGATCTCTTGTATCATTTTCATAATTTGTTAGGTTTGGTTTTGTTCTGTCTTATTTTGTTAGGTTTTACTGTGTCTGATGGCATGGGCAGCTATTTTGAAGATAATGAGATATATTATGGTAACCACCGTTGGTTTCCTATTACCTTGTTTTGAAATCCTATAATACTTTCATTTGTTTGTTTAATTGGTTTTATTCTGTTGTGTTTTATTTGATTCTATTATGTGTGATAGTATGGACAGCTATTTTGAAGAAACAAGAGACATAGCAGCCATTGTTCATTTCCTGTTACCTTGTTTTGAAGTCCTGTAATGATTCTATTTTTTTGTTTTGATTGGTTTTAGTTTTCTATTGTTTGATTTCATTATGTGTGAATGTATGGACAGCTATGTTTAAAAAACAAGAGACATTATGGTAGCCATCCCATCATTGATTTCCTGTTCTCTTGTTTTGAAGTCATGTAATGCTTTCATTCTTTTGTTTGACTTGCTTTATTCTGTTTTGTTTTGTTTTATTATTTTTAAAATAAAAATAATAAGAAAAAGAAGTAGTTATTCAGGTTATAAGATTTAGGTATAAAAATGATTAAACAATCAAACAATGAAAGCACACACTTCTTTTTGATAAGCTTACAAGGATTAGTAGTATAGTTATCTGTCTTGCATATATATTCATATATATGTATATTTATATACATACAATCTCTTCATTCTTCCTTTTTTCCTTTCCCCATCCCAGTTGTTCTGTCTGTTTAAGCACTTTCCTTCCCTTTCACTTTCACAATATCTATTGCACATTGGGGAACTTATTACCCTTTCAGTCTTTTCTTTTTACACTAGGGAGACAATACAATATTTACACATATGAATTTGACTTATTTCACTTATAAATATGGTCTCAAGTTGCATCCATTTACCTCTAAAAGCTTCATTTATACTTCATTTAGCTGAGTAATACTCTATTGTGTAAAAATTCAGCATCTTTAAAAAATTTTTTGAATATCAATTTTTTTTGTTTGTGTTTTTGTTTTGTGTTGTGTTTTGGTACCAGGGATAGAATTCATGATCTTGTGCTTTACCACACAGGTGCTGTGCTGTTGCGCTATATCCATGGCCCAGTACCACATCTTTTTATCCGTTTTGTGTTTGATGGGCATTTGGGTTGCTTCCAAGGTTTAGCTATTATAAATTGTGCTGCTATAAACATGGGTGTATGTGCATCACTGTGGCGTGATGTTTTTAATTCTTCTGGGAAAATATTCAGAAGGGGAAAAGCTGGATTGAATGAGACCTTCAACCCTAGTTTTTTGAGGAATCTCCACAACCTGAGCAATTTTGAAAGACTAAGTGTCAAATTTTTAAAGAATTTTAGGAAGGGATGGAGATGTTGCTAGGTGGTACTCTTGGATTCTGGGGAGCACTGGGGGAAAAAAATGACCTTGCTCCTACAAATTATAAGTAGATGAATCTGACAACAACCATGTGAGGTTGGAGGAGACATGAGCCTCAGTTAAGACATCTTAACTGCAGCCTGATAAAACCCTAAGCAGAAAACCCAGCCCTGCTGGTCAGGTTCCTGACTGCAGCAACTGTAAGACTGTAAGTGTGTGTTTTTTGAAGGTATCAAGTATGTAGTAATTGGCTATATAGCAATAGGTATGTGACACAGTGAGCATATGCATATTCATATCAGCCTTTCAACTGTGCCATTTGAGACTTTTCATAAAATATTATGGGGAGGCCAGGTGTGGAGGTGGCACATGCCTGTAATCCTAGTACTCAGGAGGCTGAGGCAGGGTGATTGCTATGAGTTAGAGGCCAGCCTGAACTGCATAGTGAAACCCTGTCTCAAAAAGACCCAAAAGAGGGGAGGAATTAAAGCATATGATTTTAAAAATAGATCTTGAGGCAGGAGGATCATGAGCTTGAGACTAGCCTCAGCTACAGACCCTATGTCAAAAAAACACGCTGGGAGTAATGACACATGCCTAAAATCCCAGCATGATGGGGCTGAGGCAGGAGGATTGCTCTAAATTTGAGGCCAGCCTGGGCTACATAGCAAGAAAAAAAAAATGGGCTAAGGAATAAATTTTGATTGTCATCAAAGAATTGCCTCAAAGAACACAAAGCCCTAGGTCAAAGACTTTGCCAAAAAGCTAATTCCTTAAGGCTCAGAAAAGACTGAAAATATGCCAGATTCATTTTATAGTATCAGCATAATTCAGGTTTCTGAACACCCAAATACAACACAACTCAAAAACAACAGGCAAATAGCACTTATTAATAAATGCTCAGTCAGAAGTGCTGACGCACACCTATAATACCAGCACTCTGGAAGGCTGAGGCAGGAGGGTGGAAAACTCAAGTCTAGCCTGAGCAACTTAGCAATTTAGCAAGACATATATGTAAGTCTCCAACCTGGCCTGACTCTCCCAGCCCCAACTTTCTTGCCAGCTGAAACACTACTGTCTTCAGGGAACTCTGCTCAGTACTAAAGTTGTCATCAGCAAACACAGGAAAGGAGATAAGGTAGGACAAGGAATTTTGCAGGTCCTGAAGACATCAGGGGATACCTGAAAGTTTACCTTGGACACTTCAAAGGATTCTGTTCACTGAGATACAAGATTAATGGAAAATTTTAACCACAAATGTTTATTGGGATCTTCCTGCCTAATGTCCCTGCCTTCTCTCCATTTCTATAAAAGGGACACACTTCTCCTTGTTTGGGGCAGAAGGTTTTATCATGTTCTCAGCCTGAACTGAAGGACAGTACATTCCATGCGACGGTGCCTTTGCACAAGCCTTGTGGTCTCTGCTGCTTACGTATGTTACATTTTAGTGCCGAAACCAGGAAGGGAGACAATCTCTCTTCAAAAGGCTTTAAACACTCTTGAACTTCCAGTCCAGCTGAGGCCAGCTGGCAACATCCCCAGACCACCATCCCTACAGCTTCTGCCATGCCAGATCTGGGTGGGCGTTTCACATCGGGTAAACCTCCCAATCTCTTTCTCCTTTCTCGCTAACTCGGCCTCCAAGATGATCTAAAACCAGGCAGCTCCCAGTTCGTGCCGTGCTGACTGCTTCAGATCAAGTAAGCTCGCTCCCCTTCTGGGCTTCTAACACTCTCTGCACCTTTAGGAACACACACACACACACACACACACACACACACACACAGCTGTGCAGGCGCCCTTTCAACCTCCTTTTCTCTTTGAAACTTAATCCCCTCTCTGCTGAAACTCCTTCCTCTTTGCAGGTGACAGCTTCCCAGTTCTGCTCCCTTTTCTCCGCCCTTGGGTCAGAAAAAGGCTTGCGTCTCCTTCAGTGCCCTAGTGCTAGTCGTGGTTGGACACCCCATGAGGTCACTGGCTTCCCAGCAGACTGGTCCACTGCAGTGACAACTGACCTTGGTTTCCCATCCATGTCCTTTACATGAAGATGTTCAGCAGAGGTGCTGCTGCAGGTCATTCTGCCATCCCAGATATGACAGTCACCTTTCTCTGCTCCCGCTGGGAAATTCCCCTTCCTTCTTCTCCCACACCTCTCTCCATCCTCAGATGGAGAGCTGTCCATCGCCTCCTGCCCCTGCTAGCCTGCCTGATGCAAAATCTCAAATTTCTTCACCTTCCTCCTGATCTAAGGCCCACATGGTTCTCAGTGACCTCAACATAATACTTCTAATATTTCCATAACAAGTAATTAACAGGAGATACAAATTTACTTTTATTTCTTAATTGCTGAATTCTATTAGGCAATCATAATTGTCATGCTTGTTTGCTGCTGTTTGTGCCATTTATAAAGCACTTTATGATGCTTCTTGAAAGGACGCTTTGCTCTTGCAGATGAGGTCTTAGATTTCTGTTTCATGTATGTTACATTTAGACTTGCTTAAAGTGTTTGACTTGTAACTGCTGTGGGTTTTAATCATTACGTATATATGCCTACTAACAAACCACAGGACTCTTTCCACCAGTGAAATGACACTAGGTCGGTGGCCATTCTTAAGACTTTTTTTGGGGGGGGCATGGAAAGACCACCTAGCACCTAAGTTGCCAGGTGGTCAAAAGGATGATAAAACTGATTTTGTAACTGTAATACATATTTTTGTCTGTATACAATGACTCAAAAAATCTGTCATTGATCAATATTATGTGGTAAGTGTTATGATCTGGTTTTCATAAGTCATAAAAGATTTGTTATGGTAATTAAATGAGGACCCTGCAAGCCTGAGGAAACTATTGGACAGGACTCCCTTTGGTGAAGAAGGGAGCAGTTGCCTGGAAAAATTACATTCCCAACTTTGTTCATTAACAGAGGCCCCAATAATCTCTACTGCCTTATGGGAGACACCCCAATAAATATTATTAAAAATATATCATTGTGAGACAACCCATTCAGGACCCCTTCTGTCTCTCCCAGACAGAAGCTTTCTTCCTCTCAATAAATACATTCTGCTCTTAACCTCCATTGCTCCTAAAATTCATTCTTCAGTTTTACAGAACATAGATTCATACCAGGCATCTATTGGGTTGGGAGTTTTATTCCCCTGTATCATTTGGAGGGTAGAGGTAAGACTCTTTGTTTTGTAGACTCTGGACTGGGACTCATCTAGGTAACAAACTTTTATGCTTCAAAGTTTGCTTTTTCATTTCCCATTGCTTATAATAATCTGTGCCTTGTCTTTGCCCATTGCTTGTGTTTTGTCTTTGCCCACTGTTTATATTTGCCTTGTCTCTTATATAGTTTTGTTAAAATAATGATAAATCTAAGTTAAAACATGAAAGGTTATGACATTAATGGGACATTTTTATTCTTATTTTGTTCTTGTACATGTTGCATTTGAATTAGTTACTAAATTTACTGGTACTCCTTGCTTGATTTTATTTAAACAATAGTGCTAGAGAGAGTAACATTAGAATGCCACTGGTGGACTTTAATATAAACTTCTGTAAAATGGGTCTTTTTAAATAAACTCTAGCTCAGACTTAGAAACTATGCATGC
This sequence comes from Dolichotis patagonum, assembly GCA_004027295.1. Lineage (NCBI taxonomy): Eukaryota > Metazoa > Chordata > Mammalia > Rodentia > Caviidae > Dolichotis > Dolichotis patagonum. The sequence continues at coordinate 36,750 of PVJX010008770.1, forward strand.
GTACAACAAAACCAGGACTCTTTTCACCATTTAAACAGTGCTAGGCTGGTGGCTGGCCTCAAAGTCTTGGAGGACAGGTTTCACTGAGACAAACTGGCTCAGATCCTCCTCTACACTCTAGAGGAAATGTCAGGCCTGTTCTGCTTCAGTTTCCTTTCTTTGGCTTTACTTCTAATCTTTTTCCCACTCTGTACTTTCCTTTTTAGAGGCATGTAAAATCTAGAAAGAACCTCCAACATTTTTCTCCTACTAAGTTAAGTCCATAGAAAATGAGCATTTGCTAACACCAAAGACAGGGAAGTCATCTTAGATGAGGAATGCATACCTCATCTCTAGGTCAGTGAGACATTGGAATTTTGCCCATCCAGGAGAACACACATAAAAGCCATGTTCTGGCTTAGTGTTCTGGGCAACAGTTTCCTCCAGAGACTGAACCTGAGACATAGAGGAAAGAACTGACTTCTGGGTGAAACCAGAAGGAGCTATTTCCAAACACAGCACACTTACAGGACCAAAACACATTTAGACTAAGGAAGCTCCCAACCTTTCCAAGTTGTAGACTTTAAAACATTTATTATAAATTTATAGAGCAGTAGGTAATGAACTTGCTCAGGCTTTTGACTACCCTTATAGAATTTTGACAAACAGTGGTAACTCTGCCAGCTAATTAATTGCTCTTATAGCAGCTGCCACCTTCAAAAGCAGAGGACAGGTTTACCCAGCATCTGTTTGGCAAATCCCCTTTGAAGCCAGTGGCCAGTGGAGTCAATGAAATGTTGACCAGACAGACAGCTGATTCCTTTCTGGAGACTGATATCTGGTTGTGTGGACCAGCAGAAACTGAGAACAGCTGAGGGTTCCTGGCCAGAACACTTACAGTTTCCTCAGTGGGAACTGGTTCCCCAGCTACAGACAAATCTCCACTTATCTATCATCCTTAAATCACTGCTAATAGACTAGGAACTCTCCCTAAGCTTTTCAAAGGATTTTTAGATCACTTAGACTACCTCTCCCTTCAGAGATTAAGCTGAGGCAGTTTGCAACAATTGTTTACATTTCACAGCAGCTAGCAGGGAATGATTTACGTTTGTGCCTTACATACCTTAACTGAGAAAAAGATTTCCATCAACATTTTCTGTGTGCTTAAAAGACTGATGTGCCTTTACTAACAGGTAAAATATAATTGATAGATGATAAATGTTTAACCTGTGAGCTTCAAATAAAGCATAGCCATGTCCTGCTGCTAGCAAAGATTGCCTAGGTAATTAGAGGACACAAATGCCTTGGAGACTTTGCCCGAAGGGCCCAGGGCAGAATTCCTCAGGTTTATTTGTTGTCTTTATCAATTTCCAAGGGAATTTCCTTCACAGAACAGAGAAATGCTCTAACTCACCTTTTTACAATAAACAAACAGCAATAGCTTATAAAGTTATGCTTCCTTCTTTGAGCATTCCTGTCACAACTAGGCTTACAGAAGCAAAGTTCACAAGCTACCTGGGAGGATAAGGTTGCACACTAGTCTTCACGTGGATAGGCTGACCAAATTTACCTTCTATTCTCTCCAGATGGCATCCACCTGTCCTGGAGTGGAATCAACCCAAGGGATGCTTTGAGGACATTTATTAAATAGGAATAAAAAAGGGATGCCTAATTATCTTTTTTTCATAGGTAGCTCAGTATCAAAGTTTCATGCACTACAGGGCTAAAGACATAGCTTAGCAAAAGGTTCTGAATTCAATTCATACTCATGCCTTGCTTTTTACGTTACAGGCATGGACAATGCAATGCCTTTGGAATGCATTCCTAAGCACTGGGAGATGTTCGACCCTTCCATGTTGAAAAAGAGCCGTTTGATATTTCTCTGCATGTGTGCATGGCCTACTTACCCCATGGAGCCAAAATGGAATACAGAAGGAAGTATTAATTATGATGTTCTTTTGTAACTAAAATCATATTGTAAGAAAGAAGAAAAATGGTTAGAACTGCTTTATGTTGAAACTTTCTTTATATTAAAAGATAATTCTTATTTATACCCCAGGTATAATTATACGAGATTTCCCCCATTTATGTCTCTTTCTCTCAATGACTTAAAGCAAATTAAGCTAGAAGTAGGAAAATTTTCAGATGACTTTGACAAGTACATTGATGTCCTTTTTCTTTTCTTTCCTTTCCTTTCCTTTTGAGACAGGGTCTAACTATACAGTTCAGGCTGGCCGTGAGCTCACTTTGTAGCCCAGGCTGATCTCAAACACACACCGGTCCTCTTGCCTTAGCTTCCCAAGTGCTGAGATTACAGGTGTGCACCACCACACCTGGCTACATCAATGTCTTTAGAGGACTTACTCAGACTTACGAGCTAGGCTGGAAAGATGTACTGTTACTCTTAAATCAAACACTGACTTCTCGTGAGAGACAAACAGCATTACAAGCTGCTATTGTATTTGGAGATGAATATCATATTGTTAATTTTTAAAGGCCAGAAGATAGCCAGGGAAACCACCAGTTCCCACTGGGGCACAAGCCATTCCTACTCAAGATTCCTACTGGCCTAGCAACCAGAGAGATTAAAACAGGAGACATTTTCAAGTGTGCATTCCTGAAGTTCTAAAAAGGATAAAAACCTACCTTTCTAGTTATTTTAAACTGTCAGCTATTTTTTAGGAGAGACATGAAAACCCCTCTGACTTTTTAGATCACTTACTAGAGGCACTAATAAAACAAACTTCCTTAGATCCCAATTTGATAAAAGGGACAAATTATTCTTAAAGATAAGTTTATTACCCAGTCAACTCCAGATATTAGAAAAAGTCATAAAAGATAGCCTTTGCTCCAGACAGTTCACTTGACTCTTCAGTAAAAAACGGCCTCCTTAGCATTCTATAACCAGGACTGGGAAAAGCCAAAGGGAGAAAACAAAGACACCAAACAGGGACTGCCTTTGTTGTGGACTTAAAGAAACAGACCCTAAGTCCGAGAAGAGCTCGAGGAAGACTACACTGACCTGCTATCGCTGCCTCAAGCCAGGCCACCTCACGGGGGACTGCCCTAGGAAGCCCCTGAAGCCCTGCCCTGACTGTGGAAGTGACCACTGGAGGTCAGACTGCCCTCTGAGGCCAAGGTCTCAGAGTTCAGACCCATCCTCTCAGCTGGCCCAGAAGGACTAAAGGGCCTGGGGCACTGGTCTCCTCCCTCTGGCCAGGCTGTCATCTCTGCCTGTCATCTCCATGGAGTATAGATCACCTTGAGGAAGCCAGGAGTCACCTCCCAACCCCTACAGTAAGAGTCACTGCTCTGTAAGAATGCCCACTTACTATGTGACTCCCTTCCCCATTTGTCCCTGATTTGGTCAATTTTACCTGAACAATTCATCTTACTGGTTGACCATAGTTCTGTCCCACCTCATGCCCATCTGCCTTGCAAGTTCCCATGTTTTCCAAATTTTGGGTGCATCTCACCTAGTGATGTTACTCTATGAAACTCCCTAGAAAAGACAGAGCCTTTGGCAACCCACTTGCAACCCCTTCTGTCTCTCTCCCAGACAGAAGCTTTCTTTCTCTCAATAAATATATTCTGCTAAAAAACAAAGATATATATATATATATATATATATATATATATATATATGTGTGTGTGTGTGTGTGTGTGTGTGTGTGTGTATGTATATATATATGATTGTGTTATGTTTACACTGGTCATTGTCAAAAGGTTAAGTTTTCTAAAAACAAGCCAATAAGGTTTTCTGATTAAAAGATGCTCTTACTTGGGAGGCTGAGGACTGTTGCAAGTTTGAGCCCAGCCTGAACTACAAAGTGAGTTCAAGGCCAGGCTGAACTGCACAGTGAGACCCTGTCTCAAAAAGACAAAAAAAAAAATTAAAAATAAAAGGTGCTCTTGGTATAAAACTAATTTTTTTTAAAAAAGGTTTTCATATGGCAATGACAATTCATTATTGCTAATCTCATGATATAGTAAATATGTTCATGCCTTCCAGATGTAGAGATCTTCTAAAATATAAAACAGATTATTTATAGCAATGTCTTTTCTTTCAGATTCAGATATCTGCCTTTCTCTTGTGCTCTAGTTACTTGTGATAGGAGGTTCACGCCAAGCCAATATGAGACTACTTACCAAAAATTAATTTTAAAAGGGGGGAAAACTTTCTATGATGTTTATGTTATACATATGTTATTAACACTTAGAGATGTTTAGCTATTAAACAATCCAGACAATATCACAAATTTCTTCAATGACATTCCACTAAAGGACAAATTAGATAAGAGCTTCCTATATACTCACAAGTTTTCCTTATAAATTATAATTTGTCTGTTAGCACTCTACAAGGATTCAACTAGACCAACAATCACTGATAAGAAATAACAGTCTTCTGGCTGTACTTTATAGTTCAGAATGCTTAATATCCAGGTAAAATTTTAACACTTGAGCTCACTGCTCCCACTACAATGTAATTTCATTAACCTTCTTTCTGGGTGTTCAACACCCAGAAAGTTGGAGCTTTAGCGACCAAAACTTGAAAGACAGATGGGCTAAGAGGACAGCCAATATTTTGGCCTGGTCCTCCCAAGATCAACAAGGACCCAAGACGTGAGCCTGGCCCACATAGTGAGATCAAGGCCAGCCTGAACTGCACAGCAAGACGCTGTCCCAAAACAATAAAGTAAAACAAATCAGTACAAGTAATTAGAAAAGTCACATAGAAAATCATGTTTAATCTGTCTGACATCATAGGCACAGAGGACTGAAAGGCCAAAAACTTAGAGCAGAGTGAACTTGATACGGGATACCAATTTTCGCTCGGGAGTTTGGCCAATTTGAAAGTAGTGAGAAACTCAGCCTGGGCTTAGTTGACGGGGCTATCAGCAATCTTGGCTAAGAGAACAGAGAGGAAGAACAGGAAAAGTATAAGCCTGGGCCTAAAGGGTTTCAGTTAAAATTTGACGACTGTAGCCTAGATATAGAAGAGACCTGAAGACCAAGTGCACTTTATAAAAAAATCAAAGCACCACTTCGAAGCAGCCCAATCTCTGACGTAGGTAACCCATGCTTAACTATCTGTCAGAAGCAAAGGCAAATTCCCCGAGGAAAGGTAATACTAACCAGATCTTCAAATCACCTGTACCACTGTCCTTGTGAAATGCCCAGCATCTATTCAGAAATTATTAGGCATGAGACAGATGTGGTGCCACATACCAATAATCTCAACTACTCAAGAGGCTGAGGCAGGAGAATCGTAAGTTCAAGGCCAGCTTTAGCAACCCACCAACACCCTGTCTCAAAATAAAATTTTAAAAAGGGTTGGGGCTATAGCTCAGCAGTTGCTGGGTTCAATGCCCAGTACCAAAAACAAACAAACCAAGACATTCACATCTGGATCAGAGCCAGAATATTCAAATAAATCCCAAACATCAGTAAGAAAAAGGCAGATAATCCAAAAGCGTGAAGAAAAAAAAAAAAACAAAAGATATCTGAACAGCAAAGAAACATAGCAGGATCTACCCTAATCAAAACCAAGTGATGCAGGCACATGAACAGACATACACACCATGTGTAAGAACTTCATAGAGAAGTACAGTAAGTGGCCGGGAAATGCATAGATTGATGGTTATAGCTGGATGAGTTAACCGGGACAAGACTAGATCTAAGGCCTTTGTGACAACACCAAAATAAATTTTGGTTGGTCTAATTTAAATCCAAAAGAACAAGTAAGGCCAGGGATTTAGCTCAGTGGTGTAAGCATTTGCCCGGCAAGCGCTAAGTCATGAGTTCGATCCCTGGCACAAAAAAAAAAAAACCAAGTAAGGAATCAAAGGAAACAACCAAGCTCGTAGACCGGCAGCACCCTCTGCGATCCAGCAGCTCAGGAAGCTGCCAGTTCAACCACAGCCTGAGTAACTCAGCAGACCCTGTCTCAGAACAAACAAACCAACCGGGCCAGCCAGAGCAAGCTGCTGACAGCCTGTTCCAGAATAAAAAAGGGCGAGGGGTATAGTTCAGCACTCCCTGGGGTCGAGTCTCAGTAAGCAAACAAAAAACCCCAACCCCAAGACAGTGAGGCAGGGGAGGAGGAGTCCTCCTCCCTAACCCTCAGCTGGTGCTCAGGAGGCAGGCGGGGCAGGGACGGACGGGACAGCGGTTACCGCATCGATCTCGTTGAGGACCTTCCACTGCTCGTAGGGCACACCCAGCGCCTCCGCCGTCTGGATCGTCCTCTTCATCTGGCTCGTCCAGACCTTCAGATCCTTGATGTTCTGGTCACTGATGAACCGAGCCAGGCGCTTGGCAAACTGAAAGGCATCACGAGCCAATGGAGACCGCGGGCTCGGAGCAGCCCTCCAAGACCCCCCAGATCATGGCACCGCCATCAGCTCTGCTGCTGAGGGTCAGGTCACCGCAAGGCTGATGTGACTCTGCTGACAAAGGGTCAGTCACGTGGAGAACATAGATCCAGGCGTGTACTTGGTGCTTGTGACCTTTCCTACAGAATAGGAACACTGAGACCGAATGAAGGTCAGCAAGCGGACACTAGCTACAGAGCAGAAGCCCGGGTCCTATGCACGCACATCTGTCTATCTGTCCAGTAACCCCTGGGTGCCACTGCACAGGCAGCACACACTGACCTCCCGGCCCCGAGGGGACAGTCCTGGGTCCCCACCGATCCGGCCCTTGAGGTTGAGTTCACTCTCCCCATGCCGGCAGAGGTAGATGGACCGGGGCGTCACGTGGATGTTCATGAGGTAGTACACGATTCGGCTCTGAATGTGGTCGGCCACTCGGTTCACCACGTAGCTCTGCCCCACGTCCATGATCTTGATATACGACAGATCCCTTTCCAGAGAGAAGGGAGAAGAGGCCTGTGAGTGGAGCCAGGGCCCTCAGGGCACATCTGGCCCACCGCAGGAACCAGGGCCAACGTCTTGCACCCACGAACACTGGGCTTGAGACACAACACACAGGACCACCAGCTGGTATGCAAGTGCTAGGTTGGCAGGAGCAGCATGCCACGTGTGACACACAGACAAGCCCTGTGAGACGTGCTCAGCACTCATCATGCTTCTGAAGGTGACATCCAAAGCAGTGACCAGCCTTAACACGCCGTGACTGCTACTGCCGCTCACACGTGCCCAGCCCTTCCCTGCCTACGCCTGGGCTCTCGACACACAGGCTGCACACCGAACACAGAGCCGGCTTCCACGGGCTGGCCTAGGAGGGGCCAGCAAATGAGTTCTGGTCAGCTCTCCTTCGCCTTGTGGTCCCTCCCCCAAACCCCAGTCCAGTCACCCAGGTGTGCCGAGCAGCTGTCATGCCCCTACAGCAGGCAGCGAGTGCACAAGACCACGGGCCTGGCTCGGCCTCCTCTCTGCCCTGGGCCTCGGCAGCGCTGCGGCTGGGAGAGCTCACTTATGCTGGCAGGAGCAGGGCCAGCTCTGACTCAGCCCCAGAGCTCTCCGCATCGTCCCCTCCGGGTCTTTACTGTGTGGACCATGCGGTCTCAGTTTAGGGTCAGTACCTTGACACCGCCAGAAAAAACAAGGGCCAAGTTTGCAGGAGTTGCTCCAGACAAGACCCCACTAGTGCGGCCACATCGCAGAGCAATGAGAAGAAACATAAATGGAGGGGAGGGCAGACAAGGAAAAGCACGGAAGCCAGCAGTGGCTCAGTGCCATTCCGATGTACCCCCACCTGGGCAGGCTCCTGAGCCCAGCAAACGGGGAGGGACAGATGTCTCGTCCCACGACAGTTCAGGGACAGCTCTGCCATAACCCCTCATAAGCCTTCCCTCTCACGGCTGCGTGTGTCCCTTGGTTCACATTCACTACACACCCTTCTGTAATCATACAGGACCCAAGTATGCATTTATATTTCAGACTTTCACTTAATGCTATGCAATGGAGGTGTCCTCATGTCTCTCTGTAGTTATAATTTATAAGGATGGTGTGATATTTTACCAAGGGCTACACTGTTACTTACCTAACCACTGACCACTTATGCTGAGAGACAGGAGTTGGCAAACTACGGCCAGCAAGCCAAAGGCAGACTGCAGGCTGGCCAAGGCTTTACTGGCACAGAGCCATGCTCATTTATTTACATCCTGTTCTTTTGTACTTAACAAGAGCAGAGCTGACTAACACAAAGACCATAAATCCTCCAGCACCTAAAGAGTCACCCTGTGACCCGTACAACAAACGCTTGCTGACCCCCCAGCCAGACACCCCCCTGGACCACTCTGCCCTCCTGTTCCGCTCTTCCCGTCTGCAGGAGCAAGCGCCCCCCACCCCCTGCAGACTGTACACTGAGACATGAGCATGTGAGGTCTGCAATGCCCCCGAGGCCCCGCTGCACAGAAATCAGGCTTGATTCTGTGCTAGAACAGTAGGCAGTCCCGACTCGCACAGTTCCAGACGAGGTAACAGGTGTTCTGCAAGTGACCTCTGGCCAATGATCTCTGCCTCAAGGAAAGAAACAAAAAAGGTCAGACGCATTCTGCTTCCTGCCATGGTTCCTCAGTCGCCACCACAGGGCAACCAGAAGGAGGCAGCTAAACACAGCCCCTTCCCTGCACTCACCACGGCTGTGCTCCTCTCTCACCTGTCCAGGTCCTCATCCAGAGACTCGTACGAGTTCTCATAGCACTCGATTCGTCTCATGAAATCCTCAGTGGCCTCGTCACTGTCCCGGTTCACGTAGTCGGGGCTGCCCAGCTTCACTTGCTGCCGAACCCAGGCACACAGGAGGAAAGACACATCAGGGTCGGCGGCCAGGCTGGGCCAGAGATCCAGGACCCGGCTGGGCAGGGATGGGGGAGGCTGGGCCAGGGCTGGGGCTGCAAACTGGACACTGCGTTGGGGGAAGCGTCCAGCAGCCCTCTGGGCTGAGTCTACACACGAGAGTCCTGAGTTCAGAGTCCTTCGCCGCTATGGTGAGGGAGGCCTTGAAGCCTTTCCTTACCCTATCCCGTCTCCCCAAACCCACATGGCCCTCCGTTCAGAGGGAGCAAGGGACAGAGTCGGGAGTGGGGAACAGAACTCTGCAACATACACGCTCTGGGCTGAAGCTCCTTTCCCGTTGTCGGGGGACTCTCAGGAGAAGAGGAAGAGCAAGAAGGTACCCCCGTGAGCCAAGCAGTCTGCCACACGCGTGACCCTCGGGGCACAGGCTCTCCTGATCCATGCTGGTGACTATACTGCTTCTCTACTCCACAAGGTTCAAGAAACCCAGATGAAGGGCAGCCAGGCATCAACGCAAACCCGGAGGACACTGCTGTCACCTTCTATCTCATTACTGTCCCAACAAGGCCAGAAGTACACTCACCACAATGTTGGCAGCTATGACCTCAGGGTCCACGCAGATGGACTCAACAAAGAAGGTCTGAAACAAGGGCCAGAATTGCCCCGGTAAGTAGGAGGGAAGGAACCCCAGGCCTTGTTCCCAGCGCTTTCTACTCCCTCTGGCCCTTCCTCTAAGGGGCAGGGCTGAAGACCACCGGCTAAAGGAGATCCCACCCTGTTCAGGACCCTCCCACCAAAAGAAAAGTCCAAGAGAAGAGTAAGGACAGCCTCTCCCACCCCAATGTGACATCTGGAATCCACGCCAGCCCAAAGCCTTGCATGCATCAGACGGAGGTGAAAAACCTCCTGAAGGTCCAGATGTGCGACGGCCCAGCCAAGGAGGGGCACTGAAGAGGCCTCACCTTATAGCCATTCTGTTCCCCAAAATTAAAGATCGTCGCTCTCCGCTCTCGAGTAGTATTGGTTGCATCAAAAACCTAGGACCAAACTGGAGTTAACTCAGCTCCAGCCCTGGGAAGCAGGAGGCACTTGAGGGCCACAGTATGAGCAGCTCTTGCTGGTGCTGGGCTTCTTACCAGGTCCAACTGGGCCACTGCCCTAACTGGTCTCCTCCAGACTTGCACAGAGGAACACTTTCTGCAGTGCTATGCACATGGCTTCGTGTGTGGCCAGCAGAAATTCCACAGAAACCAGTTAACCCTGGGACTGCAGCCTAGACGTGGCTGATCACCTGAGACTCAGGTACTACCCCCAAGAGGGTTTTATAAAAAGGCAAGCCTGGCCCACCCAGGTGTCTGGCTTCTGCCATCCAAATGTGACCTTATCTTCTGGTGCAGGCTCCAGCCATGATGCCATGAGGTCCTCAACAGAGGCTGAGCTATGGAGGCCGCCTGAGTCTGAACTCAATTTCTAAAACTGTGATCTAAATAAACCTCTTTTCTCTATAAAGCTTTCTGTCTCGAGTATTTTGTTACAGTAATGAGAAACAGCCTAATGTCTGGTGAACTGAACCTACACTTATTTGTAATCCATTCTGAAACCCCTGTAAAAGGGAACAGAGGACAAGGAGAACAAGAATGGGCAGGAGATGGAAATGTCAACAAAATCTAAAACAGACACCTAGTGACTGACTAAAAGAAACAGAAGGGTGGTGATATAACTCAGCAGCATAAGCGACTGCCTGGCAAGCACAAGGCCCTGAGTTCAATTCCCAGGACAAAAAGAAAAGAAAGAAACAGAAAACAGAGGTGGAAAGATCATAGTTCAAGACCCACCTGGGCAACTTAGCAAGACCATGTCTCAGAAACACAAAACAAATGAACAGAAAAAAACAAAAATGGACTAGAGATGTAGTTTAGCAACATAGTACTTTCCTAGCACATGGGAGACCCTGGCTTTAATACCCAGTATGGAAAACACCAACAAATGAAAAGGTGGAGTGCATCAATCAGGCTCCCTGGACACTCCAGCAAAACCTCACACAAGGAAAACAGAGACTAGGGGGCTGGGGATTTAGTTCAGTGGCATAAGCACCTGCCTTGCAAGCGCGCGGTCGTGAGTTCGATCCCCGGTACTGATTAAAAAAAAAGAAAGAAAGAAAGAAACTTGGAGGAAATAAAAAACAGGACACAGAAACAGGACAAAAAAGACCTACAATCATTATTCAAAAAGAGATATGAGCCAGGTATGGTGGCATATGCCTATAATTCCAGCACTTAGGAGGCTGAGGCAGGAGGATTACTGAGTTCCAGGGCAGCCTGGGACACACAGTGAGCCTGACGTACATAGTGAGACCTTTTCCCCAAACTAAATAAATGAATAAAAAGTGCAAAGAGAGATATGAAAGAATATAGTAACCATTAAAGAACAGTCCTAAAAATTGGTAGACTCACTCAAGCATGATGACTGAAATTAAACAAAAAAACTCAACCAAATGCTTGTCAGATAATGTTGAGAAAGTCTCCCTCAAAACAAAAAAGACAGGGGAAATGGGAGAATGATGAAAAGGCCCGAAAGAGCCACCGCAGGGCACACTGCCTTGAAGACCCAAGGGCCTCTGGAGGAGAAAGACCGAGAAGAAACCCAGCTGTCTCTAAGAGACGAGTCTCTTAGGAAGATCAGCAAATCAAAGGCATCACGTGTCTCCACAGCCACACTGAAAGCCACAAGACAACGCAGCAACGCTGTGGAAACTGTAACACTAACTAACTCTCTTTTCCGCCTAGAATTTCATCCTCAGCAACCGAATGTAAAGATTTTGAAAAGCTGTTTCTGGTACGCAAGGCATAATTTACTTCCCAAGCAGCTTTTCTCAGGAAGCTGCTGGGTGATATGCTTCCAGACACTGCATCCATAACCCAAAGAGAGGACACGGGGACCAGGGGCAGGGCACGCAGCCCAGGAGAGAGGAGGAGGAGCTCCCAGTGACGGTCATGCCACAGGCAGCCGATGCAGACTGGAGCCTGCACGGAGACTCCAAGACGACAACTGAAGGGAAAGAACGGTTCTGTGTAAGACTCCCTCCCTTGGCCCCGACCAAGTCCCCAACAGCCAGTGCACACTGGGCAGGACTCGCCACCCTCGCAGAAATGACACATGTGAAACATGTAGTGTCCTGACAGCCCAAGAGGGAAGGCTGGCGGGGTCCAACACAGCCACAAGCCCAGAGGCACAGCCTGACCCAGGCACAGCCCCCGGCCTCCCCCTAGAGGGCTGCCAGACACCCCCCGACTGGCCTGAGAAGCAAAGGGTAGATATACGCAGGCTCCGCGTCTCCCTCCCAGCTGTCACCAGGGTGGCACACTTACCGCCACGTGGCCTCCCTCCTCGCTGAGGAACCTCCGGACATCGCACAGTGCTGCCAGGGCACACTGCCTTTGAGAGAGAAAAGAGTCAGCGGAGCGCCAGGCCCCGGCTGCAGGAAGACAGAGGTGCGGTCTACCCAAGACCGGCGAGGGACTGCCTCCACGGCCCTCCTTCCTCTTAAGTTCCCTTCTCCTTCATTTTCAGTAAACTTTCATTGACTCTCAGCATCTGGCTAACGCAGTTCTGTAAGGTGGAAGGCAATGTGCACCTGGCATTAGTGATGGTTTAAAAACCGCTTTTCTGTATTTGCCTCATCAACTCCACCATGGTGCCAACTTCACCATAAGCATGATTCCTGAGTGCTACACATGTCCCGATTATCAAAATAAGCATTTATAGTGTCAGGGTCAGTGTGTGTTTGTGTGTGTGGCTAGTGACAGAGCAGGAGAGACACTCTGGCCGTTCCCCACGGCAACACTAAGCTTAATGTTCAATTTCCTGTCCTGGGAGACAGCACTCCCCATACCACCTCCCGGAGGAAGGGGTAACAATGAGGCCCTTGGGCCCACATGCACGGACCTCTGCCACTTGTCACCCTCCTCAGCGCCACACCATGGGCTGCACTGTCTCTGGAACCTCAGTTCTCTTATTCACCACTGCAAAACAGACGGGCACAAGGAAAGGTCTTTCCTTTTCTGTCCATTTCTCCTGTAAGTCTGGCGATAGATACATTGCTCTTATTTTTTTGTCTATTACCTTCACTTTGTCAGCATAAGAGCTAAGCTAGCTCCCATTCCGTGTGTGTGACCTGTGGACTTTATGCATAAGCTCCTCGTGTGTCAAGTCAAAGATCTACACTGAGAGGCTCTTGTGAAGTCAGGGTGCTAAGGGCAGAGGCAGGTGCATCGCCCAGTCTGCTGGGAACATGGAGAGACCAGCGGGAACACTGAATCCAGGTCACTTGAAGGGTCCTGCTCTCATGCCTCCCTGTGACCTTTCCAGGCCCCAACAGCTCTTTCACTTAGTCCTCAAAGTGCTTTCTTCTTCCACCAAAACCTCTGAATTCTGAAAGTATAAAAAACTCATTGGAAAAAACAAAAAACAAAAAAACAAAAAAAACCCCACCTCATTGCTAGGCCCCTTCTTCCTGCCCACAATGGGGCCCCAAATACTAAACAAGGATCTTTCAAGGGTTTCTCTGCCCGGGGCTCCAGGGAGGGAACTCAGGGTCCAGCCAGAACCTGTGGTGTAAGTGTGAGTAGATGCACTTGTGCATTTATCTGCATGTGTGGGTATGTGTGAGTGTGCTGTCTATGCGTGGCCATTTAGGTCTGCGAGTGTACATGTGTGAGCACAGCTGGGCATGCACGAGTGTGCCCCCATCCCCTCCTGTGTAGTATGTGGCTGACTGGGCACAGTTTGTGGGAATGTACCCACACGTGTGTACTCAGGATATGTATGTGTGTGTCCAAGCACAGGCACAGATAATGTGTTGACCCATATGCATATATGTAGGGTGGTATACACATGCTTTTGTTCAGTACATAATTGTGTGAGCACATACATGAGTGTGCCTGGCATGCGTGTGTGCCCAGACACGTGTACATACAAGATGAGCCCAAGTGTGTATGCACCCACACACGTGCCCACCCACACATGTGCAGCTCCCTGCACTGACATGAAACTCCCTGACTCCATGTTCATACTGTTCACATAAACAACACGGTTCATGCTGCATAACTGGTTTCCTTTCGGACGGAGCCTGGAATTTTGGAGAATTTCAGGCTATGTGACTAGTCCCAATGGAAATTTTGGACGCTGAGTTTCCAAGGGACTTTCCTGGTATAGACAAGACCTTACATGTGTTCCCATAATTCAGCGGCAGAGAAATTAAACGCATCCCATGTGACTTCCAGAGGGAGGGCGCTCTGACTGCACCCGGCACCTATCTGCTTTGCTGACTCTGCTTTGGGCAGTTACACTGCTATAAGTCCTGGTCCAGTGATATGCCAGGCCTTGGGTGTCACCCTAGCAGATCACAAGCCTAAGGGTGGTCTGGAAGACCCCTGAGGCCTCATGCCTGAGTGTGCTCAGGTATATGTGTGCACATGTGGGGTAAGCACATGTACGCCTCTGCGTGCACTTGCCCTTGTGTGAGGCGTGACCGTGAGCAGTACTGCACACGTGTGGCTCAGCCCAAGTATTCATATTTATCGATGCCCACATGTATGTGCACATGCACCTAGGGCGAGTCCAGGTATGTGCGCATGAAGTGTTTGTGAAGGACTATATGAATACACCAGCTGGCAAACATGTGTATGTGCCCTTACATATGTGTATGTGACTGTCACACACTTTTCTAGACCTTCCACTGGGAGAGTATTAACAACGTGTGGCTTTGGGGTCCTTAGCAATGTGTGAGTAACTGGATCTCTGCAACATGCAGCCTTCCCTTCCCAGGTTTTCCATTTTTCAAGCTTTTTTCTTTTTTTGAAATATATAGTTTAGGCTGGTCTTGATCTTATGTATTCCTGGCTGGCCTCAAACTCATGGAGATCCTCCTGCCTCAGCCTCCCAAGTTCTGGGATTAGCGGTGTACACTACCACACTCAATTCATTTTAAAAACTTCTGATCCTTTTTATTTTTCTAATTACTTAGGAAATTTGGGGCCTAGTTAACAGGAAATGGCCCCGTGACCTGATCCAGGCTTCAGCTGTAGGAAGAAGCATTTCTAGGAACAATAGAGACTATGTCTACAAAATGGCAAGGCGGCTCATGAATCTGGCCCTGGCTCATATCACGGGGTCCTGTGTTCCACTAAGGGACTCTGGGCCAGCCCCCAACCTCTCTGAACCTGGTGTCCCCACTCCGGTTCCCTACCTTTCAGGGCATGTGTGTGTGTGCGCGCGTCTGCCTGTGGACGTCCATGTGTGTGTGACAATGGGCCTCAAGCACCAGCCCACAGGAGGCTCAGATGTCGGCCCTCCCCCTTTATCTGGCTCCGTGTCACCGGAAGACTCAGCCTTGAGTTTTATACACAAGATGGCCATAGGAACATGAAAGTCACACTTCCCTTCTGCCAGGCGGAGTAGGAGAGCACACTCAGCAGCACCTGCCCCCTGGCGGCCAGAGCAGGAACACACAGCCAGGTGAACACGTGTGTGGCCTCTACCCTGAGGCCAGGCTTGGTTCAAAGTCACTAGAGTTGTCAACCTCTGCTCACTGCCCTGCCATGATGTCTGAGCCCAGGCAAGTCTCTGCCACCCGAGGCTGAGAAGTGGTTTCTGGGCCCTGATAACCCCTGCTGAGAAGGGCCCAGTGCGGCTCCTCAGACCACCAGTGGTGCTCAGTGCCTTGCAGAAGCCCTCACATCTGAATGGGGTAGAGGGCAGGGTGTCATGTGCAAGCCCAGTCTCAGGAATGGCAGCAAGAGAAGGAATTTTCCCCCCAGCAGCAGCATCCCAGATACTTCAAACAAAGCCGGGACCTAGCCCGCACACCTCAAGATCACCCTAGGCACACATGCGCAGAGGCGGGGCAAGAGAGGAAGGCCTCAGCCTGGTCTGTCTCCGAGGCCTGTATCAGGGTGCCTTCTAGGGCTGCCCTCCCCAAGCCTGGAGCACAGCAGCCCCTGACCTGTCCTATAGAAGCTTCCCTCCCTTCCCGCAGGATCTCCTGGTCGAGGATCCTGAATACTGCGGCCAGGCCAGGATGGACCAGCCACAAGGAGGCCACACAGCCTCTCCTCTCATCCCCACACCCACCACATTCCAACTCAAGGACATCCTAAGAGCTCAAGAAGCCAGCCCTGTCACACAGCGCTGATGACAGTCCAGGGCCAGGCGCAGGGGCCAGGCTCAGTTGGAGCTTTCAGAGACTTCTCAGCCAGCCATTTCCACAGCCATGAACCCCAACACACTTACTTCCTGATTTTCAGGCCCTCTTCATTGTCCGGGAGGAAAAACTCAAAAGATTTGTAGGTCTTGACCATGTCCCGGCGATACTGGCCGACATTGAATTCTGGGGGAAAGGAAATGCTCAGCTTTCACAGAGTGATGACCGCACTGATCCCCGATAGAGTCCTCCCCAGGGCTTGGCCACCATCCAGCCTCCCCTTTCCCTTTCTGTTCCCCAACAAATCCCCAGTGTCCTCCACAGCCTCACCCCGAGTGGGTACGCCAATCCAGTTCAGGTATCGGGTCAGCTTCTTAGAAATGTAGGTCTTGCCTCTGGCAGGCAGGCCCACCATGACAATAAGTGTTGGGCAGTTGGTCATGCAAACTGGAAGGCAAGCAGCAAACAGTGTCAGCCCCTCTGCTGTCACCCACCTCTCGTCCTCAGAGCACGAGACTGATACCACCGTACCCCCTGTCATTAGACAGGGCCTTGGGCACCCCCAGACCCAGTCTTGAGCTGCCATGACCCTTTTCCCCAGAGCCATCTGGGCTCTGGTAAATGCAAGGACCTCATCAGCCCTTCCCATCCTGACATGCATCAACAGTGAAAAGCTCAATAGGCCACACCAAGATCATGCCAAGACAGACCCAGGAGGTATTCAGTGCCAGCCTCTGTCATTCAGGAATTTGCACCCTACCTGCTCCCACCTTGCCCTACATACAATGCCCCAGCACTCACAGTCGCACTGTTTGACCTCCCTGTTGTGACTTTATTTTCCTCAAGGAGCCTCCACATCCAACTGACGCATCCTTGTCCTCATCCTACTCGCCTCACTGAGTCTGCTCTCTCCAGACTGAGCGCTTGGGCTGGAAGCATCCCTCAGTGTCTGAGCCATTAAGGCCCAGGGCGGCCTGGTATGGTATTAGCATTCGGGAGCTAAGAGTAGGAGCAGAGAGGTATCCAGAAAGCCAGCAGGGTGAGGGCTACAAGGGGCTGAGAGCAGAGGTCCAGCCCAGAGCTCACCATGACAGTCCCTCTGATAGCCTGCCACCACCATTCTACGTGCCACCAGGCCAGTGTGCCAAGCAGAGGAGCTGCCAGAGCTGAAGGCAGGGAAGAGTCTGAGCCCCAGCTGGCTGGGGCAGACAGCAAAGCAGCAGACCTGCCAGCCTCCTCTGACCCGCTCAGCTTTCAGTGAAGTCAAATGTGGCTTCACCTCAAAAGCTTCCCTCTCATCAGCCTTAGGACCTGGGCCAACAACGACAGAGCAGTAAGACTTGTGACCAGTGGCTTCCTCTGCTCAGCTGGCTCTGCGGGGCCTTTCACTCACTAGCTCTCTTGGCGTGGACTGCCAAGGACTTCTATGCTTCCTCAGAGGTCAGGTACCCTCTGAGCCTTGGGTCCAATCCTGAGCTTGTGTCCTCACCTAGCAAAGGGGATAATAATCCCTTGGAGAAGATCTACCCTGACTGCCATATGTAAGCCAGAACACTTTCAGGAAGCCATACCCTCCACCACCAATGTCCCTGGGGCTTGGGCTGTGGAGGAGGCAGCAGCCTGGTTCCAGAAAGGGCTCGTCTAAAAGCAAAGGGCTCTGCATGCCAGCGAGGGCTCCATCGCTCTTAAACATGGCCTTTGTGTAAACGTGACCCAAGCTCTGAGCCCCAGGGGAGAGAAGGAGGAGACCTCAGAGTAAGGGTTGACAATGACTAAGAGAGAAGAAACTTGCAGGAAAACTAGTAAGTGCTAGCTAAGCTGAGAAGAAAGCAAGTTAGGCAATGCTCTTCATTCTCAGGCCTGCATGGTTTGCACAATTTCTACCAGATTAGCCAGGGCCCTCAACCAAGTCCAGGGCAGTGTGTCAGCCACTAGCCAGGAGGAGCCCCTGGCCCTGGCCCGCATGCTGAGGCCACGCCTGCCCACTACTGCATCAGGCACACAGCCTCAGCACAGGGCTTCCACACTTTCTATCTTCTCAGAGATGGCCTGGCTCTTTCCAGGGCCCCAACCTCCTCTCACAACCTTTGGAGACAACTGGACATTCAGGGCAGCAAATCAGGCCTGGGCACAAAACAGGGCAATAAATCAGCTGTCACCTCTGCTCCCCAAGATAAGTGCCCAAGAAATGACCCAAAGAAAACCAAAGTTCAAGTACATTCCCAGCAGCTCTGCTGACAGCAGCAAAACACTGAGAAAATGCCAGCAATGGGAAAATGGCAAACAGAGGCACGATGAGGAGGGCACATACGAGCCCTTGGCACAAGGAGCCAGAGCTGTATCTCTGAGCCCACAAGTACCCAACGCCAAGCAACAGGACGGCAGAACACACTGTCTGCAACACCACGCGTGCACAGAAGGGAGGAGGAAGACTGAACTCGGCTCCCTCACTGGTCTCTTTCCCGGAATATGCTGAAGGTACCAGAATCAAGAGGCCTGAGGCACGCCTGCCAGTGGGCAGTGACTTCTGCTTCTGGCGTCTCCACCAGAGGGGCAGCCACAAGTCCCTGGAGCAGATACCAGAACAGATTCTTAATTACACCTGCGCCCGACTCCTAGGCTAAGCTGGGTAAGGAAGAACTCTATGCGGTAAAACACCGGAAGCTGGATGTGGTGGCGCATGCAGGTTCTAGCCCAGCCTAGGCAACTTACTGACACACCCTGTCTCAAAAGTAAAAAATAAAAAGGCCTGGAGATATAGCTCAGGGTCAAGGTCTTTGTATTAATTTCTAGTACCAGTAATTAAAAATATCTTTTAATAATAGCCAGGCATGATGGCACACACACACAGCTGTAATGCCAGCACTTGGGAGACTGAGGCAGGAGGATCACTGCAAGTTTGAGGACAGCCTAGGCTACATGATGAGTTCAAGGCCAGCCTGAACTACAAAGTCAGACCGCATCTCAAAAAGCCAAACAAATAAATGTTAACATGTTCTTAATTTTTTTAAAAAAAATTATGTCACTTGCCATCTTTTGACTAAGAGAAGTATCTTTTCTGCCATGCTTGTGGCTGAGTGTCCTCCCTGTGCCCTGCCCCCAAGGTCTTCCAGGTCTGAGCTGAGAGACCAGTACTGGGCTGGGTTTGGCATTTCCAGGCCCCCGGGTGTGGCTCTGAATGTTATCAGTTGGGGAAGAGCGGCTATTGGCAAGTGGGGGGGTGACAGTGGCTCAGGACCTCTCAGTTAATCAGCCCTGCCCTGAGGACGGGGAACCACACCCCAAAGAAAACCTACTACCAAACACAGTCAAACTGCTTCCTCCTCCACACCAAATCCTGTGACCGAGTCAACTTCCCCCACCCACGGGTCTTTACCTTCCTTAAAGTCTTCTAGCCTAGCCCTAAGCCTATTACCCAAGAGAAATCCCACTCCAGTGCAGGCACCAGGAACCAGAGGGGCTGCATGGCTGGTTCCACTTTGACTGCCTGGCCACCTCCTGCCGGAAGCTCTGGGGCCTCAGAGGGGCCCAGTTCCCCACACAACCTGCAGTCTCCTCTTTGACCTCTTAGGTGTCAAGAAGGTCTGGACCCACAGCCAGCCTACTCCAACACAAGACAAGCCCTCTGCTCAGACCACAGCCATGCCTTCATCCCACACCTCCAGCCTGAAGAAACGCAGACCTTGCGTCAGCAGCTGAGACTCAGCAGGTCTCTCCCAATGGGCCTTGGCGCCCTCCTCACCTGTGCTGGGTGTTGCCTCTGGCTGACGCATCAGTCCCAACTCTGATGCCGTGAGAAGCAAAAGAAAAGTAATGGTGAAAAGGAATTACCTCTCCACTCTTCACGGACCTGCTTGTTAGAGAGCTCCAGCTACTCACAGGGCAAAGGATGATGACTATCGCATCCCACAGATAAGGAAGCTAAGGCCTAGGGTGATCAGCTCTCGCTCAAGGTCACACAGCAGAACGTTCCTGACTCCCCAAGGTCCTCACTGATCATCCTTTCTGTAGTAACAGCAGACCACTGGCCCAGGACGGAAGGGCCTCAGCCTCCACACCCCTAAAGAATGAGAAGGTCTGGCCAGGCCAAGGCCATGGCCCTGGGACTCAGAACACAGTTCAGAAACCATGGCGACCCCTACCAGGACTCACTGTGTGATCAGAGATACAAACGCACCTCTCTCCTGGGACTCACTTCATGGTCAAAGTCAACGCTACAGGCTAAGCTGGCCACAGGAGCACAGAACACTCCTCTCCCTTCTCCTGCAGAAGCAGAGATCTGAAGCCACACACACACACGCGCGCGCCACACGTTACTCTCCTGATGCCATGCCCATAGCTGTACCATCATTTGTACTAGATGTCCTCTGAGGTCCTGCCAAGTTGCAATTTCATTACACTGTTTCAGTTACTCTTACAACAGACCTTTCTTTTCTCTGTTATGAAGAAAGTTGCAGACTCATTTAAGGATAAGCAGAAAGTTAAGGAATGCTTCCCCCTCCAGTTTGACCCTTCCCAGTGAATCTGCACAACCTGCGTACCTTTGGAGGTGAACTGGGTTGACATGGCATTGCACCCTGTCTATTCTAACCACATCTACACTTCCCTAACGTTCCTCTGGAAATTTGGTTTTAAGATCAAAGGACACCATCCTCACTCTAGAGACCTAGCCTATGCTGATTAATTCTTTGCAAGTTCTCGGCTCTGGCCAAGTGATTCTAGGGCTATACAGTTCAGTTCCCTCTTGCCTATGTGCCCACTCTCTGGCAAGCAAAGCAGAAAGACAGGGGTCATGTCCACAGAGACCTCCCTGATGGTGGCCACTGGGTGCAGAGTTGGGAACAAAGAGACTCATGCCCTCCTGGAGATGATGGTGGCCAGGCCTGACTCCTACCAAGATCAATGGCCCCACGCACCTGTCCCCACTCCCCTGTTCTGCCACACTTATCTTCAGCCCACTATTGTCATTGCCACCTCACTCCTCCGGAGCCCACCACTTGTCCCCGACTCTATCCACCAGTCATGACAACCTCCCCTGACCCGGGTCGCCACCTGTCCCCTGGCCCCTCCCAAGGCCGCCCATCTGCTCATATGGCGCACCACCCTCCTCTCCGAGGACCCGGCCTCACCACCGCGCTGGCATGCGTGCAGAGCGGGCCGGCCGTTGCTATAGGGCATCCAGATCTTCTTCAGGGGGTTCTGGGTCAGTTCCCGCGGGGACGCCATCCCGCAGCCAAGAGGAGTCGGGCTGCGGCAGCTTAGGACCCAGGAGCCGGGCCACCTCGGGCCACCCGAGGTCCCGCCCCTAGGGCCCCGCCCCTTTTCAAGCCTTGACCGCGCTGTCCATCTTCCTCTAAGCCCCGCCCCAGGACGAATAGGTTCCACCCCAGCTGAAGAGGCCCGGGCCTCCGACTACGCATGCCCGCCTCACCTAAGGTCCCTTTCTGGGCCAAGCGCACGCCTGCCTTCAAACTAGGGCGAGAATGAGCGTGCGCATTGCCCAATAGGCACAAGGCCCGGATTATGCAGGCTCCGCCCCGGATGCGGATGCGCAAACCCAACTGTGCTGATTTGCATAGGTGTCACCCTAGGCCCCGCCCAGGACGCTGCAGCGCCACTTCCAAGGCGCCCGCGGCGCGTCTGACCTCTGGGTGCCTAGCAGGACAGGGGTTCGCACAGTGTGGCGGGGCTTGCAGAACTCTGCGGGCCCGGTGATCAGGACCAGCCTGGCAGGCCTAGCGGCCCTGTAACTGACCTGCTATCCCCGCCAGCTGTCAGTCCCTCCGCGCTCTCGCTTCCTCCCCCACCCCCCAGCCCAGTGCTGGGCCCTTTCCTCTTCAGAGCCCCAAGTCTCTGACGTCTCACGGGGGCTAACTGATCAACCACGCCAGAAAAGCTCCTTCGTCTGGCGGACAGGGACACAGGACAAATCTTAGAACTGGTGGTGTGTCTGCTAACTGTGGCTGCCCGGGAAGCTGCACTGGACTCCTGCTACCTGGAGCAAATGCATGGGACCTCGAGACCAAGATGTCTGTGGACTCCCTGACCCCTGACAGTGTACTAATTTCCTTCCCAAAATTTTATTTTTATCAATTACGTTTTTCATCGTGAGTTTATGTATTTTGGATAAAGGAGTAAAGACAGGATTGAACCAAGGGCTTCACACTGAGCCACATCCCCAGCAGTCCCCCAACTCCTCCCCCCCCCTTTTTTTGAGACAGGATCTTGCTAAATTGCCCAGGCTGGGCTCAAACTTGCAATCCTCCTGCTTGAACTACAAACTTATGCCAACAAGCGAAGCTCACTTTTTAAATGAGCCTCTATAGGGGCTGGGGATTTAGCTCAGTGGCTTAAGTGCCTGCCTGGCAAGTGCAAAGTCGTGAGTTCGATCCCCGCTACCAAAAAAATAAAAATAAAAATAAAAACAAAATAAATGAGCCTCTATGTTATCATCGGGAAAATAGGGGCACAGATCCTCAATCTTACAAGGTCATGGTATAGGGCCAGGGGGTTTAGTTCAGCGGCACAAGCACCTGCCTGGCAAGTGCGAGGTTGTGAGTTCAATCCCTGGTACAACAACAAAAAAAAAAAGATCATGATATAGACTGAATGTGTCAATCTCTGAGAAATTCACTCTCACTCATTATATTAATCTCCTTCCAGACTTTGACAAAAGGCCAGGGAGGGCTCCAGAAATTCAGAAGTACTTTGCTTACTGTCTTGTGTTTGGCCCCGCCAGACCCGTGTGGGCTCTTGTTGCAGGTCTGCCAGCTACTTTCTCCTGCAGTCCTCACCAGCTGGGCTTGAGCCTGTCACACACTGCCTTCTAGCAACATCCCCCATCACACCCTAGCAGGTCCTGACACCCTCAAATTCTCTCTCCCCAGGGTGCAACCAGACAGGAGCGAGGGCCTTGGAAAACAAGGCTGCCCTCATTCACAGTAGGTGCAGGACTACCGCCAGCCATTCTTCCCGTGCCCCTGCCTTGAATCAAGCCTCCAAGCCACCCAACATTGAGATGACAGCCACATAAGCCAGGTGTGGTGGCACATGCCTGCAGTCGTGGCTGAAGTAGGAAGGCTGGAGCAGGAGGACTGTCTGTGCTACATAGTTCAAAGCCAGTCTGATCTACAAGACAAGACCTGATCTCAAGAACAAAACAAAACAAAAAAATGACAGACACAAGTGTTTCCCATTTCTCGGGAAATAAAGGTTCAGGAGATCCCTATGTCGGAAGCCCACCTGGACCCTCCTAAAACCAGCTCTAGCTGCTTAGCTGTGGAATGCCCGGCCTCAGGCAGGGTAAACATTTCCTTCTTCCTCATTTCCCAACTACAATATTTGCCCCCAAGCCTGTCTCCAGGTCCCCGTGATAACCCACTTGGCCCTGCTTCTCCAAAGTCACCCATTGTGTTCCTGATGCAGTCAGCACTCCTGTTTTCTGGCCCCTCCCCAGACCATCCTGGGGCTGTCTGTCCAAGCTTCAGAAAACTCACTGCCACATGCTCACACCCTGTCCAACTGCTAGCATTTCATTGAAGAAGTTGACCCCTCTAACATCCCCAGGCTCCCAGCCCCTCATCAAACCCACTTCCCTCTTCCCCAGCCTCTCTGGATATTAGTCAAGAGCTGATGGTGCGAGCAACCAAGAAAGGCAGAGGGTAGGGCTATCTTCACACCAGACTGCCTGAGCCTTGTTCCCAGGAAATGGCACAACTTGGTACCTCCGCCCCTTTCCTAGCTGACCCTGGGCTTGCCCAGACACACCCTTTCAAGTGTATATACCCAGCTGGGAGGACAGAGGTCACCATGAGAAGCCAGGGCCCCTCCCCAAGGCCAGGGTCTACGTCTGCTCTGAGCATACGTCCCATCTCCCCTCCCATGGCCTCACTTCTTAGGTAGGAAACCGAGGCTCTGGATAGAGAGAAGGGTCCAAGATCACAGAGCCAGCCCACAGTAAACACAGACTCAGCACAACTGCCAGCCTCCAGACCCTCACCCCTACATCTTGAACCGCTGCTAAGCTTCCCACCTTCACACCCAGGCTCCATTGCAATGCCCTCTTGGCTTTCTGCTCCCCCAGCATCAGTAAATGTCCAATAGAATAATTGGCCCTCATGGTTTTTCCCTCCTCAGGGCATCCCAAAATGTGACAGCTATCCTGTCCCATGCACTGGAAGTATGTGAATATATCCGGCTCAGTCTCTCTCTTCCATGAATTTGCCTAGCCTGACCCTCCCTGGCTCACAGGGCACTCTGCACTGACCACTGGACCTTCTCCCAGGATCCAAGGGTAGAAGCAAAGGGGTGGCCAAAGTTTTCAACCCTCAGTTCTCAAGGCTCAAACTCTCCCCAGTCCTCATATGCGCTGCCCGGCCCATCACTCACAGCATGAAGACCCCGGGGCTTGGAGGCATGCCGCAGAGGTCCACACACCCGGGCACACAGACGTTCACCTGAACACACAGAGGCACACTTAGGAGCTCTGCACCCAGGCAGTGCATGGGGACCAGCAAGCTGTGCAGGGCCTGCTACTCTCTGCTGCCCTCTTTGTCTCTATTCCTCCATCCTGCGGGGCAGTCACGGAGGGGCAGGGGAAGTTGCCAGGAATCCTAGCTTCCTCTGGCCATTTCCAGGAAGAACCGTCCCCAGTGACACCCTGGCCCAGAGCTCAGAGTATGAGGTTCCAACTATGTGTCTGGCTATTTGAGAACAGCCTGTCACCCCGATCTGTACTTCTTGGCTCCAACCTGACATAGGGCACACAGTAGGTACTCAGAGTGACTCAGAACCAGCCAGGGCACACAGAAGGGGCTCAGAGAGGTTCATGAGCAAGACAGAGTACAAAGGAGGCATTTAGAGATGCTCGGGACCAGCACAGGGCACACACTGGCTACCTGGAAACACTGATTTCAGGGCTAAGGCTACATGATACGAACAAGTTTCCAAAGGAGCCTCTGGGCCTCCCCACTCTGGGTGACCCCCTGGGGAGGACCTAGATGAACATAACCCCTTGGAGGTCAGCAAGGCACAGAGTGGGAAGGCCTCGGACAGCTCCAGTTGCTGCCCCTCCCCCTGGGCTGAAGGAAGACTATAGTTTCTCCTTGGCCCAGCCCCCTCTGCCCTGCAAGATAGTGCTCCCCCTCCTCTGGGCCACTGACACCCTGATGTCCTCTCAGAGCACCCAATGTGGGGAGATACTCCCAACCCTCTGTCTCCCTCCCTGCACCCCAGTCTTCCCCCAAACTCCCATCCTCCCCACACTGCCCAGTGCCTACCCTGCCTGCCGCTCCCCGGCCCTGGGTTGGTCAGAGAGCTGCCTCTTAACGTGCCTCTGTCCATCCTGCCACCGAACTGGCCAGGGCCACCGCCCCCTGTGGCTCCGGGGGGAATAGGGTAACCCCGCCTTTGCCTGCCTCAGGCAGGCTCTGAGGAAAGCAGCTCCGCCTCTTGGCCACCCTAGGCCCGCCTGCCAGGGCTGCTTACTACTGCGAGGTTGACCAGGCAGGCAGCTGCACACGGGCGGAAGGGTATTGCCTCTCTCCAGCCAAAGCTGCCCAGGGGCTGCCCTCGTCTCTGGGCGGAGCTTCTACCCTATGTGCAGTGCCTGCCCACATGCCCAGATCAGCTAGCTCCCGCCCAACAAGGGTGGGAGGAGTGTGAAACAGCAGTGCCTACTCCCAACCTTCTAAGGGGCTGGCTGGGTTAGGAATGTGTGGCGGAGAAGTGGATAGAACACCAGAGAAAGTAGCTGTGACTCAGCCCTGGTGTGCACGTGATGGAGTAATCTCAGCCACCCTGTCCTCCAATCACTTGATGTTTATTGAGTGCCACTTGGAGCTCGTCACAGCCTTCATGCACACTATGTCACTTTCTGCGTGCAAAAACTTGGTGGCATCATCCTGCTTTACTGAGGCTCAGAAAGGTGGCACCTTTGCTCAGGACATTTTAGTGAGGAGCGGGTTGGAGCTCTGGCAGAATGAGCTCCCTCCCCCCAGCCACGTGAGTCACGGCTGGGTGTGCAGAGGTGAGGGTAGTCCGTGGCCAGAAGTTTGTTGTGTGCACTTCACTCAGGCTTGGGGGGTGAGCACCCCCTCATTGCTTATACACACGGCTGGCAGGAACTTGTAACGGCAGCAGGTGCATCCAGGAGGCAAGGCTGTCACAGCCAGACTTTCCACGTACGGCTGGCTGGCTGTGCCTCGGGGGTACCCATCTATCTGCACAAAACAGACACATGACCACGGGCAGCGTTCTCTCTGAGGGGCACGAGGGAGCCACACTGTGGGCCTAAAGTGACGGCTTCAGATGCAGCCCCAGGCCCCTGTCTCTCAGCTCCTGAGTGGAACACAATCGTGACCAAGTGTGATACTGTACAGACATTCAGTGGCTGTGGGGTGCCCCAGCACACAAGGTTCCACATGGCAGGGATCTTATGTGATACTGTCCAGGCTGTGAAGATGTACCATAAGTCCAGGGTGCCCATAGGCTTGGTAGGGCGCCACTCGGCAGTAACCATAAAGTGAGGTCCAGCCCACGCAGACACGCAGCATCTGTGGGATGCTCCAATGAGGGATGACGCTATATGGCTCCCAAGACAGTATCTAGGCACACTCTTCCCGGATGTATCCTTGTCCAGCTGTCACCATCCTCTAGGCTTTCCCATATGGGGTTGCCCTAGTTTTTATGACCCCTTCCTCAGCGTCGGCCAACACGGGCCAGGATGTGGGCATTGGCAGCAGCCTGCTCCCTGGCAGCCCTAGTCTGCGCCTGGTCCAGTAAGATCTGCAGGAGGCCAATGGGGACGTCCAGTGAGAGGATGATGCGGGGACCAAGGCGGGGGCCAGGGCTGGGGTGACCCCAGGCAGAAGACAGGCCTGCGGTGGTGGTGGAGGGACTCACTGAGGCCACAGGATATGAAGTGCTCTGAGAACAGTTCCGAGAGATGGTCCGCAAAGCCGGGAAGGGGGTCACTGGTCCAACCAGGACCCTGACCAACATCAGGACCATCAGCACCCACGGAGCCTGCCTGGTCATTGTGGCATCCAGCTGCAAAGAGAACACACACCCAGGGCGAAGGCTCTGATTAGCTATGATTTATACAGGTCCAGTTGGCAAGAGCAGAGAGAAGACAGGAAGAGATGGACAGAGAGAGGAAGATGGACAGAGAGAGGAAGAGAGGGACAGAGAGATAGAAAGGATGGACAGAGAGAAGAAGAGAGGGACAGAGAGAGGAAGAGAGGGACAGAGAGAGGAAGAGAGGGACAGAGAGAGGAAGAGAGGGACAGAGAGAG
>PVJX010008771.1:0-63892 GCA_004027295.1 Dolichotis patagonum
TTTTTTATTCTAACATTTATCAAGTGACAACTATATTTAATTCATGTTATAATACAAAGAGAACATGACAAGAATTAAAATAGTCTTTTTATCAGAAAACTTGCCTTCTTATAATTTTTTTCTTAATGCATTGACTTCACAATGTCTGACACTTGGTTACAGATGTACTCTGAAATCATGATAGTGTTAATAATACTAATAAATATTTAAAGCAAAAATGCAATGATAATACCTTGAATTTCATGTGATTATATATTTATGAAAATGCTTCTGTATTTTTTTCTATTTCTTATGTTAACCCATGGACTAGTGCTAACTTGCAGAAAGTTTCCATATCATTTCAGTTTTAAATATAAAAAATGAAACTGATAATAGGTAGCAAATAATATTAATATATTTTATACATTTACATTTAAATTATCAGCTTCAAAATATTTTTCCATATATAAATTACATTATTATTTCACATATAATGAAAATCTATAACTTATTGGAATTTGAACCAAAAAAACCCTAAGTGTACTGTTTGCCCTTGAGATGTCAAGTTTTTCTCAGCATAAAAGTCAATGTAAAACTTTGATTATTCTTCCACATTCCTTCAGAATCTAATTTATGTGTTTCCTTTTGTGATCTTCTACTCCCAAAGCAGACTGAGCTGCCTTCTCTGCTCTGTGCCAACAGCAAAATTCTTTATTCTGTCTATAAAATGTATCCCACATCAACAGTTCCTAGATCTCCTCAGACACATGTGAAAGTTATTTTAGTTGACTATTAAAGGAATAGGTTTAAACCTGAAATGTTTAAGAATTTGAAGACGTGGTTTAGAGTTTATATAAATATATACCCTAGGAACTTAGGTTTTGCACCTGGGATCCTGTTTCATTCTTATGTAGTTCTTGCTAGTATTGAAGGGAAATATATTTATATTTAAATTAGGCAAGCATAGGATAACTCTGAAGTCAGGGATCTTCTGGTAAATTCTGATGAAGATAAAGCAGGACATTTATAAAGAGTACTTGTAAATGAAACTACTGCTCCTCTGAGTATTCGACTGCACTTGATCAACCCCAAAGCAGAAATGTCAGTCTGGAGTGCACCAATGAGAGTAGCAGAAAAGGTATAATTGTAAACGTGATAAATTCTAGTGAATTGTGCAGCAGAAGCAGCTCATAACACAAGTAGGGTTGCCATTGATTTTACTATGGCCCAGGTGTTAATATGGGTCCATTTATTTGTCCACAAATGGCATCAAGAAAGAGAGACATTTGTATCCTGATGTTAGCTGAGACTGCAGGCAGATCCTGTAAGGAAAGATAAATTTAGGAAGATCCTTTCCTGTGGCCAAAACCCAGGCCCATTGAAAGACACAGGGTCCAGCATGCAGTTGGTTATACTTTTATCAGCAGCAGAAGAATGTCATGCTTAAGAGTGCATTTAGACAAAACTTTTTCAGAAAAAATTTCACTTAGGTTAAACATCTCTCATTTTCTCTTTTGCTTTGGTATATACTTTTTTTTCCCTATTATTAATGCAATGATTCCATTTTTGTGTGGTAGGCTTTATGTTGCTATGGCAAAACATGTAACACAAAGAGCTTAAAGGAAAAAAAAAAACCTTTAGCTTCTGGTTTCCAAAATTTCATTCAATGCCCAACGTGCAACATTGCTTCTAGTGTTGTAATGAGGGAGAGATATGGTAGAAGGATACAGCAGAAAAAAGCTACTCACCTTGTAGAAATAGAAAGCAGAAGGAAATGAAAAAAGCCAGAAAGCGAGAAGCCAGAGACCAAATATAGTTCCCAATTCTGCTTCCATGCTCCACTCCTACCAGGAGGCCTGCCTCCTCCCCGCGTAACTCCCCATCCCATCAGCAAATTAAGATCTCGTCCATGACTGATCCACTGATACAGTTAGAGTCTTGTGATGCAGTCACTCTTACAAAAGTGCATCAGCTGCTAACCAAGCTCTTGACACATGAGTTCTGAGGTTATTTGAAATCCAAATCATAATAGTTATATTTTCTAAAAGATTTTTAATGTAGGTAAATTAAATTGCTGTTCATTCATTATATAGCCAACTGCTTTACTAAATTTCTTTTCTATTTTACTCTTTGATGTATGTGTTTATCTATGTGTTTATTTAATCTTTCTCTGACAATATAGTAATCAATCTCTAGAGAAATTAAGTTTACTTTCATCATTAGAACAATAGCCATCAGGATCATTGCAGGTTTGAAATTCCTCCAATAGTTAACAAAGATAACAATCCTGAGATAACATAATTGAAATGTGAATACAAAAAGTACAAGGGAAGAGTCCTGACAAAATAAATCAATGTAAACAAAGCCAATGATGCATGAAATTGCAACCACTATACACTGGAAAAGTACAGGTCATCCAAAAGATGACCTTAATGCTGTAGTGCCAGCTACTCACTTCAGATCATAACTGCTGACTTCTTTCTGTGCTTAGTTGTTGTAAAGAACTGAGAGATTCAAATCTCTCGCAAAGAAATCCTCCCAGCAAAAAGAAAGATCAGAAGAAAATTTCCTAAATATCAAATACTTGTTAACTCATGGGGTCACTGTGTGTCATATCTCCTGTGATAATGTGTTCCTTTCTAATTTTTGTAATATTACAAATTTAACTGAACAATATTGGCTAACACTTCTATAATTTATATAATAATAGTATTCAGTATACTGTCTTGTTCTTTATATTAATGAGAATTTGTGTGCCTCACCATTAACTATGATGACAAATTATTCTGTAGCTCATTATATCATCTCTATTTACAAAAAGATGTAAATATGAAATGGAGAATGAAATATATACACAGTTATAAAAATAATTGAATTAAGGAAGAATCTAATTAGTGTGCTTGGGTTATTATTTTTTCCTTTCTCTGTTGGTTACTATAGACACCATTGTTTATTGTATAATTATTTTTTCTGTCTAAACTGTACTTTGATGCAATTTTTCTCAGAGTCCATTGAGACTTAAATTTCTGGTAGCATATTTCAATGTAACTTTTGTCATTTTTCAACAATCAGTGATTGTTGTTATAAATAAATTATTTTCCTGTTGTAGGTTGCTTGTTGTACGTACATTTCTTTGTTTATATTACAAAATAGTCCTTATTAAGAAATTCAGCATATTTTAAACAAAATTTATCTTGAAATTAATACATTTGTCTTGTAGTGTCTGAATCCAGTTGCCTTCTTTGCATACAAACATGAAAATCTTTGTTCAGTTTATGTAGAGTTTGACAAATTCTTGAATTTTCTTCTGTATTCATTTTAAGTTTTATTTGTTCTTTTTTTCAAAATTACAATTGTGCATATGCATGAACATCTTTTTTTTCTTTTGTATTTATATTTTGCTTTCTATTTTTTTGCTTCTACTCTATTTAATTGTTTTTACTATTTCTCCTCCTAACCTATCAAATCTCTAACTGTAAAGAGTTTTTATCACCAAAATAGTTATTTTCCTTTCCACTTGTTTTGTGTATTTTTATTTTATTGCTTTTCCTTCTACTTCTCTATTAATAATGTGACTTCATTTCCCAGACAATGGCTGGGCATTTAGCTCCACACTGTAAGTACCTGCCTGGCAAGCACAAGGTTGTGAGTTCCATCTCCCATACCAAAACAACAACAATAACAACAACAACAACAAAATGAAAACATTTCCCAGACAAGTTTTATGATTCTGGAATTTCTGTTACCTAAGCTCTGCAACCAAAATTGATCTTTTACGGATTTTTTAATCATTTCCTCCTTGAAATACTTCAGATACATTGTAGGGTCTTTAAATATAAAAACTATCTTATGGGAATTTATATTCTTTAATTTCTTAAGTAATATATTCTCATCAAAGTTTTTAACTGTTCTATATATCACTTTCCATATTTCCATCATTCTGTGTTTTCTCTCAATTATTAAGGTACTGTATAACAAGAATTGTGATGAACAGGAAGAAAAACAACAATTTTAATATCAAATATTTGAGAATGCTTTATTTACAAGGTCAAAAGTTATCAAAGCTTATGTGAATTCTAATCTTATAAATTCACAAAATTATATCTCAAAACATAGTCTAAAAAAGACCATCTCGATCTAATCTCTACAAATTGAGAAAATTGGTAGACAATTCTAGATTCCAATTAGGGGTAAATCAGTTAACGGTGGAAGACAATTTCATTCAAGTACAAAAATCATTTGCTAACAGTGTTGAGTTTGTGTAGTGGACTTGGATGCCACAGTATGTGCTTGCAAACCCTTCCCTACGATACATCAGTGAACTCAGCAGTGTACTGAAAAACTGTTTCAGTTTTCCTCTTCTATAAATATCTGACAATAATGGTAACTACCATATAAGGCTAGTGGAATTATATAACCAAATTCTTAAAATTATTTAGAACCACAACTGTTATTACTATTATGTTTGCAATTACCATTACTATTGTTGTAATTATTAGTGGTAATGGTGGTAAAAATTGTACTATAAGAAGAAAAATGATACACAGGGAAAAGGAATGGAGCAGAAGATGGGAATAATGTGATATTCGTATGTATGAAAAATGTCATATACAGAAACTCACTTTGGACTGCAGTCAACATTAATTTGCTGTGACTCAGTTATTATGCTCAGAATAATGAGAGAGGTATTGCAAAGAAACTGACCATAGTTATAGATGGCTACTAAGAGAAGAATTTATTTTTCCAGAGCTGAAAAGATAATGTAATTTATAGAATTTAGTGAATCATGTATAAGGGGCAGTATTCAAAAATCAGTTAACTGAACTAGGGGAGAAAGCACAGAGGAGCACAAGAATGCACACCTTTTGGGGACATTAAATAAAGTCTTATTTTGAAGTTATATGGCCTAACATTTACCTAAGTTTTCAAAAATATCTTCTTAAAATATTTTTCTTCAAAAACCTGTGTCTTTTCAAAGATGAACAGTAAAAAATAAGATATTCATGAAGTTGAGTTCATGGACACAGGACACAGGAGTTGTGAGGAAAGTTCTCTGCATGTCAAGTAACCTGTTTTCAGCAGCAGGAATACTACACCCTCTTCTACAGTACGCATCAGGAGGCAGCCAGCAACACTCCCTGACTCTCCTGACTGCTTGTTTGGGGTAAGAAAGCACCAGAATACTGGAAAAAAGGATCCAATATGCTAAGGTCATGTATGAGCTTGGCTCCACAATGTGACGCTGGCTCAGGTTGTCTGAACCCCTCGAAAGGGTTTGCACAGCCCCTGCTGAGTGATCCTCAGTCCTAGGCATGGTGACCGCGCCCCACTGCCGCTGGCCCTGCAGCACTACACTCCGCCACTCAATTTTCCTGCATGCTACCTACCCACTTGTAACTCTGCAGTGTCACACACAGTAAGCCTTCCACTGCCTGCTAGGAACATGAAGAATTCAAGCACTTCTTCGAGTGTGGGTCTAACATTCATAGTTATCACGGGTTATATTTATAAGCAATAACACACAAACACTGAATTCAATGTCCTTCTCTCCCTCCTAACCTATTACTTCTCCTTCACTTTTGTCTTCTGCGTTTCTGTTTTCTTCTGTACTCCCTCTTCTTTTTAATTAACAGTCTTTTTATTTTGAGTTCCTTGTAATATGCTTTTTACCGAATTCCTCAGATCTAGCTATATTAATGGTCCACATTTGTAAAAATCAGTAAGCCAATAAATGTACATTATAATTAATAAATTTCATGGTTTACATTTGTATTCATTCTTTGTATTATACTTTCTGTGAGCTTTAAAATTTCTTTCCACAGCATATGTTTATACAGCAACCACCAGATACTAGTTAGTATTTCAAGGACTGACAGAAAGTAGAAAATAAAAAGCAATTCAGTCTTAATAAAGATTAAATTCTTGGGAGAATGGCAAATTATTAAACAAATAATCATTTAGTATACTAGAAGACGACATCTACTTTGAAGAAAAATAAAGTAGGATCTGGGGAAAAATTAGTCAATCTTGCAAGCTGTGTAATTCAGAAAGTAATTAGAAAGTGTTGCTTTGAAAAAGGTGACATTTAAGTGCCGAATGGAAAACATGATTCTGAGCAAGAAACTGAAGTGGCACGCGGATTGCCGAGGAGAAAAGCACTTGAGGCAAAGACTCAAGAAAGCAAGCCCGTCCCTAGCTTCCAGGTCAAAGCAAGCAGGTTTCCCTCTTCTGTCTTTATAGAGTTGCTAGATAAATACCGTAGCAATTTCATGAACTACAAAAATCAGTGTTGCCAGGAAACAAATTAAAAACAAAAAGTACTAAAGCAGTTATTGGTTTTCTTTATTATATTTGTTTTCTAATTATATTGATTTCAGTAGAGCTGTATTGGAGTATCTAATACAACAGTGAGTTGTTTCATGTTAATTAAAATTATTCAGTTGAATACTTTTTAAAATTTTAAATGTTGAAATATTTAGTTTTTATACTGACTTATTTTAAAGATACCAATTTTAAGATCATTAAAATTCAATACAAGTGAAATAGGTTTAGAAATATATTCTAAATGAATATTTTGTATTTAAAATTTGAACTGCGTAAATGTCTTTATGTTTCATATTTAAAACATATTTCAGTTCTCTAAATGTCCCAGTTCCTTTGAAATTTAAGAATATTCATATATGAAAGTTGATTGTTCTATATTGTATTTAAGCAAATATATTTTATAAGAGAATGTATATACACACACACTTCTAATTCAGCTTTCTAGGATACTATTATATTTACTGTCCAAGATATTTTGCCTATTTCAGGGAGAGAGGTTATCAGGAATCCAACTCAAGACCTTTCACTTGAGAGGCAGGTACTTGTACTGCTGGGTTATGTCCCCAGTCTGCTCAAGATATTTTAAAGAATAATGTTTCTATACTCTGATAAGAATCCCTTATTTTATTTTCTACATATCTTCAAATTAAGATAAATATACACATCTATAGGTAAAGATTACATACTAAAACTCTAATTATGAAAATTTACTAAGGTATGAGTAGTAATTGTAAACACTAAGACATTTTACCTAAATTCCTGTGGAAATAAATGCGCAGTTTAATGGCAAATTAACTGCAGATTCAGCTAAAGTCAAATCAATACTCAAATCCAAATGAAGAATCTCAGTAAGAGCATCTTTAAGAAGCCAGATGTTAGCTGTCTTTCAGATGAACATGTGTACTCAGAGGATTAAAATAATGCATCACATACAACCACTTCAAGGGAATTTACTGGAAAATGTGAATTTCCAGTTTCTATATAATTTTCTTTCATATTGTTAAGGAAAGAAAATGTCTAATGAGTATAATCACAAGACATATCATTTAGCTTCCTTATAATTCCTTAGTTTACTACATTTATTCAATTATTTTAGGAACCATAGATAATATGCTTCTTAAATGGTATGCTTAATTTTTAGGTAAAAATTAAGAGAATATAAGAGAGAATGTATGAAGCAGGGAACTAGACTTTTTAAAGATGGAAGGGAAAACTAGGGTCAGAAAGGTGACGCAGTAGAGTGGAAAGTGAAGTAAAATGAGTGAAAATGCTGTATGTACCGATTCCCTGCAATAAATGTGTTCATAATGTGCAACAAACATATTAAAAATACATTTTAAAAAGTTATGTGAAAGACAACATCTAAGATAGCATAGCAATCTGTTTATAAACAACATCCTATCAAATTATGTACATGATAATGTATGTGAAAATTTGTAACAAAATTTCAAAGTAGAACTTTTCAGGTCACTTTTGATCCCACATTTGCCTTTCTGTGTTTCATAAATATAAAGTTCAAGACTTTGAGAGTAATGCTTGAGATCAATCTTGTCATTTGCTCATTTCAGAGGTCATAACCAAGAATGGGTTTTGGATTTTGAACACTAGGAGAAAAGGGAAAGATATTCCATGACATGTGAAAAATATATGAAATTGAAAATCCAGTTTTTATAAAGTTTTATTGCAATGAATGATATTCTTGTGTGTGTATTTGTGTGTATGTTTGCGTGCGTTCTACAGTTTCTTTCCTTATACAGCAGCATAATTGTGTACTCAATCAGACTACATGGCCCACAATCCTGAATGTATTTACCGCCTGACCTAACAATACTTGTGTATCAGCAATTGTGCCTTAAGGAGAAAGCACTATTGCTCTTGAGATATATGAATTTTAAACAGACTGAAAGAACTGACGGACTCAAATAGTGTTAGTATCTTATTCACTTACAGTTCTGCTTTTCTATTTTAAATAAATGTAAAATAAGTCTTTGCTTATATTTTCATAGTGACTTTGTAAACAATCTATGATTTAGAGCCCCTGTCAGCATAATGTGTAATAACTATTCACTAAATGAAAGCATTAGGGATTAACACATTGTTTGCATGCACGAATGGGATTCTCACAGCTTTAATGAAAATCTAAAGTTTATTTTGGGGCTTTACTAACTGACACATTTAAATTGTGAATAGTTTGCTGCCATAGTTCATTTTGTTAAGTTAATGAAAACACGAATTCTCTTTCCAGTATCCTTTCTTTTGGAATTCAGGCTTCAACTACTTCATGCAAATGATCAGTGGTTACATTCCGACAGTTGAAATTAGGAAATTTGGGAATGGTAGAATTATCTTTTGTTTTCTTTTGTTTTGTTTGTAAGATCTAGAGTTCTCAGAATGCTACAATGAATGCTACATGCCAATATTCACCATCTATACATTCAGCTACATTCAGTAACAAAGAATGTCTTTCCCACAGAAAGAAATACTGAAAGGAGGAAAGTAAACAGTAAGAGAACAAACAATTTTACTTAAACCCCTGGTATAAGAAATACCTGCAACAGGTAAATCTCTGAGCATGTTGGCCTTGTAGGCCAAAGAAACTGTACTTTTATCTCAAGGTATTGAAAGATGTAACGTGGGTTGTGATTCTCATGAACAATTTATTGTTGCTGAAATTCTCAGACTTGAGATTTAAATTCACTCTTGCAAGATATTTTTCCTTTCACAATTACCTGAATATAAAAGAACATAGTCTTTAAAATAAAAAAAAACCCTCTATTCCTCAAACTTGCAGGAAGCATAGAATTTATTTAAGTAATGGTCATATGTCATATAAAGGTTTTCAACTATTTATATCATCTCCAAATTGACATGGTAAAATATATATTCGAACTCATTTCTAAATCTTTTCAAATGTTGTTTTGAGTCTCGAGTCAGAATGTCAATGTGAAATAATTTAGAAAAGTAGAATAATCCACATACTTGGGTTTTATTTTACCTATACTTTATCATTTGTCTCTATTGCATATATTATTACTTAATTTGAAACTATGTTTCAAGACCATGTGGCATTGATTTGTCAGTTAGGAAACATGCAACACAGAAAATATTTCATCGTAAAATGTCAGCATTTTCCTACCTTCCATGACTCACTGGAAATTCACTTGGTAGCTAAGTAAACAGCTGAAAATGAAACATGAAAATAGCTTATTAGTGAACCAAATCAAGGAATATTGAAAATTGCATAAACAAAATCTGGGGCTAATTTAATAATATCGTATATCCTTTTTTGATAGTGATTTACTTATTACAATAGTTTATGAAAACTCATGCTTCTCCTGGAAAATATAAGAAAGCCTAAAATTGTTACTTATTCAGAATACCAATGATCTTTATGTCTCTAGTATTCAAAAAAATGAATGTCATATATATGAAATCATTATTCAAGGTCAATTTTGGTATGCATATTTGGGAACATATTTAAGGAAAATATTTAAAAGGAGCTTGTTTCTCTAAGAAATTGTCATAAAATGTATAAATTATCTTCTGAAGTTTTAAAACCTAGAAAATTTTAATCATTTGCAATGTAGAATAAACATAATTTGTACATATGAAATAATAGTTAATAGTAAACCCCCATAAAATGATGTAACCAGTTTTCAAATTACTTCTCAAACCTACTAGAATTTCAAACATAGAACAGAAAAAAATTACTCAGAAACTCCACATAATTGAAGTATACACACAGACACACGCATGCCCCTAGTACTCACAAGAGTCTACTCATGAAACACAAGTGAAAGAAAATGTTACTTTGACAGCAGTAAGGAAAACATGTCTTTATCTTTGCATTATACTGACCTGATCATATGTGTGTGTGTTTATTATCAAAGAATCTTCTCCATTCATAAAACTGGAAAACATTAATTCAATACTTTTAGTTAAGATCTGACAATTCAATCTATACTTTATAGTAACTTGGGTAACTAAAGTATATAATGCAAATATGTAGTAGCAAGATTCAACTTAAAATTTGCATATATGGGAATCCAGGAACATGAGGGCCTCAGTAGCTGAGAAGTGCAGGGAATCTTCTTATTTACATACACTTTTCACTCTGCTTGTGCTGTAGTGCTGGATAGGATGTGGATACACGTCCAAAGTGCACTATGTACCTACACAGCACATTTCAACTTGGTAGTTCAAATCCCATGACAGTGAAATGTGCTTTGACAAGTCTGTCTAGAGTTTGCAAATCAGACCAAGATTGGTTTGACAGGAACCTCTCTTAAAAACTGTTTTGTTTGTCTTTCTCTTTCTATGTGACGCCAAGAATCACACTGATCAAATACTTTCAACACTTCAGGTAGAGGCTCTGCTTACTGAGCTGCAAACCCAACTAAGCTGAGACAAATCACATTTTAGTCCATGCCATGAACCAAACCCAGGAAAAGTTTGGTGGACAATTCTACTTAAGGAGTAACAGAAATAAAAGCATCATGCACCACCTAAAACCAAATATCTGTGGCTGGCAAAAATCTGAAAACCCACACTCAGACATTTACCCTCATAGCAATGACAGAGAAAAATAACGTGAAATTTATAAACACTGCCTTAAAAGAAGAAAACAACATAGATCATTTCCATAACCTGATTGGAACTGGCTGACAAGTTAGGGGGAGTAACCACAGAGGATATATACCATATTTTTGCTGTTTACGTCGTATCTCCTGAATTACCAAAGGGACTGATCCCAACTCTTATAAGACCTATAGAGAATAAAGAAACCAGATTGCGCAGGCTCTGAGAGTGTACAGTGTCAAAACCCACAAATCAAATCCAGAGAAGCAACATGGAAAAATGTATTATAACCTAAGTTAAATTAATATCACACACACATACACACCAAAATGGGTAGTCCAAGAAACAGAAAGCAGGAAAATCTCTTCCATATAAATGAAGAGGTTTCCATCCCACTAGATACAAAAATCTTAACATAGAAACACAACAAATAAAAATGACAAGGTAACAAAATCTTTCAAGAAAAAGTTCTTAATTTTCCGCTGATTTCAAAGTAAAGAAGTAAGCAAACTTGTAAACAAAGAATTGAGAAAAAGTTAGTCAATTAATTTAAAGAAGATGCAAATAAATAGCAGAGTAAAGGAAAACAATGCAAGATATGAAAGAACAATTCAATAAAGTGAAAGACTCTAAAATAAAACCAGAAATAATTGATAATTAGTCTTAGTTACCATTCTTTCATTACTGAGACAAAATGCTCATTGCTCAAAGTTAAGCGAGAAAAGATTATTTAGCTCACAGTTGTAGAGGATTCAGTCAATAATCAGTTGGTAGGCAAGGTGGCACATGGCAGAGGGCAAAAGTTCATGGCAGTGGAAGACACCAAAACAACTAGAGGGAGGGAGGAAGGATGAGAGGGAGAGAGAGAGAAGGAGAAAGAGAGAGAGGGAAGAAAGAAGAAGGAGACAGAGAGACAGAGACAGAGAGACAGAGACAGAGAACTCTTTCTGTTCTTTATATTTCACGCAAGCTACCCACCATAGTGCAGCTGTAGAACTCATACCCTTTATCCCAGCATTGGACCATGAATCAGTCACAAACTCTAGATTCAATCACCTCCAAAAATGCCTCCTCATGACTGCATGAAGCTTTGGGGGAACATCTAAACGCAAACCATACGAGAAATGAAAAGCTCAATAAGTAAAAGAAAAAATTCAGTTGAAGCCTCACAAGGATTAAATCACCTAAGTCCAAAAGAGATAAATCATCATAGGCATTGAGTAATAGGAATAAAAAAGAGTGAATAGGATTTTATATATATATATATATTTATATATATATATTTATATATATATATATTTATATATATATATTTATATATATATATGTGATTATTAAAGGGCAAACTTACATAAAATTGGAATGTATCAGGGAACAAAGATACAGGTTTAAAGCAAAGAAAACCTATTCAGTTAAATAATAGCTGACAATGTCCAAAATCTTATGAAATATATGGGCATTTTATGTATAACAGACATTTAGAAACATAAACAGACATGAATAGAAAATAACTTCTCCAAAGCACGTTATATTTAAAGTTCCTGTCTTACTAGCATTTCTCATGACTAAGACTAAAGACTTGACACCCAAAGTTAACAGATGAAAGATGTATTGTAGCTTACAGTTTGTAGAGGTTTCAGTTCAGAGTTGGCTGGCTCAGTTCAGAGAGGCAGGGAGGCATGGGAGAGGGCAGCACAGAGAAGAAACAGTTCATGGCAGGCAGAAGACAGGCATGTAGTAAGGCAGCAAAGTAACAGGAAAGCAGCAGGAAACCTGCTTTCTTCCTATTCCTTTACAGGTCCTTTCTTATGCATAAAATTACAAAGAAGAAAAGAATGTTAATAGCTGGAAAAGAGAATCTTAAAACATATATAAAGGCAGACATTAGAGTATCAACAGATTTCTTGGCAGAAACTCTTCAAGCCAGAAGTACATGGAATGTTGTATTTCAAACTCTGAAAGAAAAATAATTGCCAACCTGTACTACTATCTTCAGCAAAGTTATTCAGGATGAAAAAATAAATAAAGACCTTGCAAAGAAAGCAAAAATTGAAGTAATTTTGATTACTAACACAATGTTACATAAGATATTTACAGTAAGTTCCTGACTATGAACATTCAAATTGCAAATTTTAACAGTTATAATTGATCTAGTATTAAGGGCATTCACAGCTGCAAAAATTTCAGAAATAGCTTCATGTATCTGATGGACACTGTCACAGCTGCGTTGCTGTGTGCTTACTTGTTGGAGACCACTACAAAATGGCTCTGAGCAGGTTTTAAATTTTACTAATTGGCTTTCTATGTTTATCTGTGAGTCTGTCCTAGGCCTCGGCCCCTGGCCTGGCAATGGGAGCTGATTCATAGTAAGTGAACCTCTGTGAATCACTGGTCCTGGCTGAGGCCTGTAGTGGCCTGTGAGGCCAGAGATACCTCAAAGGGCAAGATAAAGCCACAGCTCCGGACACCTGGCTCCAACCCCACTTAACAAGATAGAGACTGCAACTGCAGAAATCACTCATGCAGTATCAATCCTACCATAAATGTCAATTGGAGATAGGACAGTTCTCCTAAATTGGCATAATTTACTACTTGGAGAAGTCTTTGAAGTGACTCCCAAGGTTGTGCTCATCACCTACGCATTCCTCAGTTTCCCCGCCTTTTGTCCTAATAAAGTGGGCGAATCTGGAGAAGTTTTAGTCTTAGTCCTCAGAGTCTCGAGCTTAACTAAAGGGCTTTGACTCTCCTGGAGCCCTAAAAAATCATACAATTGTCTCATTTTATTTAACCTCCGCTGTACACTCGCTTGGGAGATTGGGGATCTAAGTCAGGACCCGATACTTACTGTAAAGTGTGACAGTGTATAATAGCACAGTGTTCAATCAGAGCCCAGTATATCCAGAAGAAAAACAGTAGTGATGTGGAGGGGGCTGCTGGGAATTGCAAAGCAGTATACGTTGTAAATTTGTGTCATAGGTGTTTAAGATGCACATTATCAGACTTGCTAACAAATCCACTTAGAAATGTTGTCTTGAGAAAAATTAATATGTAAATGAGAGAGGGACTTCCTGTGTAGGAATCTCACATACAGACCAGGTAACAGGATAAACAAAATCATAAGTGCACTAGAAATAATAAATCTCATTACAAT
Source organism: Dolichotis patagonum (assembly GCA_004027295.1). Taxonomy (NCBI): domain Eukaryota; kingdom Metazoa; phylum Chordata; class Mammalia; order Rodentia; family Caviidae; genus Dolichotis; species Dolichotis patagonum. Next base: position 14,033 of record PVJX010008771.1, read on the forward strand.
TTAGATAAGCAAAGTGATGATTCTTTAAAAAGGTGAAACTGACAAGGCTTTAGTAAACTTAACTGAAAGAGAATAAAGATTCCAACAAATAAAATTAGGAATGAAAAAAATGATATTACAACAAATACAGCAGAAATTTATAGAATCAGTAGAGAATATTTTGACCATCAGAGAGAAAAATAAATTATATATATAATTATATATATAATTACCATTTTAGAAAATTATATAAATATAACTTTGATCATTACAGAAAAAATCTAGAAGAAATTTTAAAACTTGGCTACATATGAACTACCAAATTTGACCCGTTAATATAAAAAATAATAGATTAATAACAACCAATAGGGTTGAAACAGTGATGAAAGCAAAGAAAAAAGCCTGAGAATGGATGAATGCACTGATTAATTTTATCAGACATTTAAAGAACTTGTTTCAAAGCTCCTCAAACTGTTACATGAATTATAACAGGAAATGATTCCTCCAAATTCATTCTATGGAGTCAGTATTATTCTTATATCTAAACCTAATAGGAACACAACAATTACCATGATTACAAAAACTGTAAACCAATTTACCTAATGGATATTGATACAAAAATTCTGAATAAAATGTTTTAAAAATTGCATTCAACAACAATTCATAAAGATCATACACCATGATCAGGTTGCTTTTATTAGTGGAATGCAAGAATTGTTCAAAATACACACATTTATAAATGCAATACACTGCATAACTAGGAAAAATACTAAGAGTTACATGATAATCTCAATCCATGTCAAAAATCAGTGATAAAGTTCAATATCTTTTATGATAAATCTTTGAATAAAGTAGACATAGCAGGATTATACCTCAATAAAATAAAGGCTTGAGGGCCAGAGATTTAGCTCAGTGAGATAAGTGCCTGCTTGGCAAGCGCAAGATCCTACATACAATTTCTGGCAGCAATATGTAAGTAAGTAAATAAATAAATAAATACATAAATAAATAATTTAATTTAATTAAATAAAGGCTTTATATTACAAACTTAGATAATATGATACTGGATGGGTAAAAACTGACAAAATATTTTATCAAAAATCAGAAGCAAGATAAACTGTTCACAATTATCACTCTTATTCAACGTAGTATTTTAAATTTTAGATCAGATGAGAGAAAGAATTGCAGGCTACAAGTAAGAAAGAACAAAGTGAAAACCTGTTCACTGATGATTTGATCATATATAACATACTCAATATTCCACAAGATTATCAGAATTTATGAACAAATTTAGCAATAAGACATAATATGAAATCAATGTGCAAAACGCAGTAGTATTTTACACACCAATTATGAACTTGTTGAGAAAAAAATGAGTCTTTTTTCTTTACAGCCTCTAAACACACAGACATACAAACAAAATAACAATCTTTTTTTAAAATTTTATTTAGAAAGAAAAAAAACAAACAAAACAGAAAAAAGGGTAATAACAATACAGAATTCCAAAGGAAAAAAAGAAAAGAACAAATAAACCCAGTAAGAAATTACTAGTTGATAAGTTACATACTGTCATCTTGGAAATAGTTGTTCAAGTTACAAAATTAAAGCACACAAAGTAGACATTCAAACAGTGAGACTATTAAAAGTTCTACTCAACAATCTAACAAAAACAGTAATATGGTCATCTATCTTCCACACTTAAACATACATGCAGCTGTATCCTTTAGAGCACTTTCTTTTGCTCTCCTTTTTACAGTAGCAACTATGCATTTTGGGTTTTATTGCTCCTAAAGTTCTTATTACTTTTTACTCTAGAGACACAATGTGATATTTATAAATATGATTTTTTTCTCGTCTTCTTCTCTTTATTTAAAGACAAAAAAGAAAAAGGGTAGCAACAATACGGAATCCCAAAGGGAAAAAATAAAAGAACAGCAACAACAAAAAATGAAAACAAAAACACTAAGAAGTCAACACTTCATAAGTTACATACTGTAACCACTGGAAATAGTTGTTCAAGTTACAAAATTGAAGCACACAAAGTAGACATTCAAACTGTGAGACTGTTAACATTCTGCTCAACAATCTAACAAAAAGAGTAATATGGTCATCTATCTTCCACACTTAAACATACATGCAGTTATATCCTTTAGAGCACATTGTTTTCCTCTCATTTTTACAGTAGAAATTCTGCATTTTGGGTATTGTTACTCCTACAGTTCTTATTACTTTTTACACTGGAGACACAATGTGATATTTATAAAGATGGTTCTTATTTATTTCACTAATGAGGATAGTCTCAAGTTGTCTCCATTTCCTTATGAAGGCCTCAAGATCATCCTTCCTCATAGCTGAGTAATACTCCATTGTGTAAAAATACCACATCTTTTTCATCCACTCTGCAGTTGATGGGCATCTTCATTGTTTCCAAGATGTAGCTATTACAAATTGTGTTGCTATTAACATGGGTGTACATATATCACTGTGATAGAAACATTTCACTTCTTCTGGGAAAATACCCAGGAGGGGAATTGCTGGGTTGAATGGAGCTTCCAATTCTAGTCTTCTGAGAATTCTCCATATTGATTTCCATAGTGGCTGTACCAGTCTGCACTCTCACCAGCAGTGGAGCAGTGTTCCTTTTTCTGCGCAGCCTCACCAGCATTTGTTATTAGTTGATTTCTTGATGGCAGCTATTCTTACCGGTGTGAGATGATATCTCAATGTTGTTTTAATTTGCATTTCTTGAATGACCAGTGATGGTGAACATTTCTTCATGTATTTATTTGCCATTTGAATATCTTCATATGAGAACTGTGTGTTCATCTCAGATGCCCATTTTTCAAGAGGGTCTTTGAATTTGGGGGGGTTGATGTTTGTCAATTCTTTAAATGTTCTTGATAGAAGTCCTTTATCTGAGGGGTTGCTGGCTAGAATTCTTTCCCATTCTGTGGGTTTTCTTTTCACTCTGATGGTGATTTCTTTTGAAGTGCAGAAACTTTTCAATAATATGAGATCCCAGTTGTTGATTCTAGGCACGGATCTAGTTTCAGGCTTCATGTGGAGAGCCAATTTTTCCAACACCATTTATTAAAGAGGCTACCCTTCCTCCAGTGAACATGTTTAGCCCCTTTGTCAAATATCAGATGGCTGAGTGTCTTTATAGTTGTGTTTGCATCTTCTAATCTGTTCCATTGACCCTCAGGTCTATTTCTTTGCTGGTACCATGCTGATTTTATCACTGTGGCTGTGTAGTACAGTTTCAAGTTCGGAATTGAGATACCTCCTCTTTGCCTTTATTGCCCAGAATTACCTTTGCTCTTCTAGGTTTCTTCTGGTTCCAAATGAATTTTAGGAGTATTTTCTCTAGATCTGTGTGGTATTCAATGGTATTTTGATTGGTATTGCTTTAAATCTGTATAACAGTTGGGGGAGTATGGCCATTTTCACGATGTTGGTTCTTCCTAGCCTAGAGCATGGAACATCTTTCCATTTTCAAACATCCTCTTCAATCTCCTTTTTCAGCATAGTATAATTTTCAGTATCTAGATCTTTTACTTTTTTAGTTAAGTTGATTCCTAAGTATTTCATTTTTTAGATGTTATTGTGAAGGGTGATATTTCAATAATTTCTCTCTTGGTGAGTTACTTGTTTGTGTACAGGAATGCTATTGATTTTTACACATTGACTTTGTAGCCAAGTACACTGCTGAATTTGTTTATTACCTCTAGTTGTCTTTTAATCAAGTTTTATGGGTCTTCTATATAGAGTATCATGTCATCTGCATATAGTGATAATTTACCATCTTCCTTTCCTATCTTTATTCCTATTATTTCTTTCTCTTGTCTAATTGTCCTGGCTAGTGTTTCCAGAACTATATTGAATAGGAGTGATGATAGTGGACATCCTTGTCTTGTTCCTGATTTTAGAGTGAAAGCTTTCAGTTTTTGTCCTTTCAGTATAATATTGGCTGTTGGTTTATCATAGATGGCCTTTATAAGGTTGAGGTAGACAGCATGTACTCTGAGTTTCTGAAGGGTTTTTATCATGAACATGTGTTGGACCTTAGTGAGAGCATTTTCTGCATCTATTGAGATGGCCATGTGATTTTTGTTTTTGGCTCTGTTGATGTGATGTATTACATTTATTGATTTGCATATGTTAAACCATCACTACATTCCTGGAATGAACTCCACTTGGCCATGATGTATAATCTCCTTGATGATTTGCGGCATTCTATTTGCGAGTATTTGATTGAGAATCTTTGAATCTATGTTCATTAGAGAGATTGGCCTATAGTTCTCCTTTTTGGTTGGGTCTTTCTCTGGTTTTGGTATCAGAATAATACTTGCCTCTAGGAATGATTTAGGGAAGATTGCTTTCTTTTCAGTTTCATTGAACAGTTTAAGGAGAATTGGCATCAAGTCTTTTCTAAATTTCTTATAGAATACAGATGTGAATCCATCAGGACCTGGGCTTTTCTTTGTTGGTAAGTTTTTTTTTTATTACATTTTCAATTCCAATAGCTGAACTTGGGTTATTCAAAATTGCTATATCTTCTTGGTTGAGCTTTGGTAATTTATATGCTTCTAGAAATCTGTTCATTTTCTCTGTTTTGCTCTCTGAGTAGAGATTTTCAAAGTAGGTACTCATGATCTCCTGAATTTCCATGATATCTGTGGTAATTGCCCCATTTTCGTTCCTTATTGTGTGAATTTGTATTTTTTTCTTTCTTTTTCTTTATAAGGTTAGCTAGAGGTTTGTCAATTTTATTTATTCTCTCAAAAAAACAGCTTTTTGATTCATTAATTCTTTGTATTTTTTTTAGTTTCAATTGCATGGATTTCTGCTCTAATCTTTACAATATCCTCTCTTCTATGACTTTTAAATTTAACTTGCTCTTCTTTTTCTAGTAGCTTCAGATGAAGCATTACATTGTTCATTTGTGCTCATTCTGTTTCCTTGATATGACAATTTATTACTATATACTTACTTGTTAAGACCACTTTCATTGTATACCATAAGTTACAATTGGTTGTTTCCGCATTTTCATTGAATTGTAGGTAATGCTTTATTTCTTCTTTAATTTCCTCTTTAGCCCACTGGTTGTTCAAAAAGTTGTTATTTAACTTCTGCATATTCATGCCAGTTTTGCAATTTCTTTTGCCATTAATTTCCAATTTCAGTGCGCTATGGTCGGGATGCATGGGATAATTTCAATATCTTTACATGTACTTAAGAATGTTATATGGGATAATATAGGGTCTATTTGGGAGACTGTCCTGCGGGCAGCTGAGAAGAACGTGTATTCTGATGTGGTTGGTTGGAACACTCTGTAAACATCTACTAAGTCCAATTGCTTGCAGATATGATTCAGTTCTATTATTTATTTGCTGATTTTTTGTATAGTTGATCTATCTCTTTTTGACAGTGGGCTGTTAAGGTTACCTGTAATAATTGTGCTCTTGTGTATTTTGCTTTTCATGTCCATTAGTATCTGTCTTACATAGTTGGGTGCTCCTGTGTTTGATGCATATATATTTATAATTGTTAGTTCTTCATCTTGAGTTTTTCCACTTACAAGTATGTAGTGACCTTCTTTGTTTCCTTAATTGTCTTAGGTTTGAAGTTCACATTGTCTGCAAATAGAATAGTTACCTCTGCTTTTTTTCTGGGTTCCTGTTGCATGGAATACTGTTTTCCATCCTTTGACTTTAAATCTGTGAGTTTCTTTTTGAGTCAGATGCCTTTCTTGTATACAGCATATTGTGAGATCCTGTTTCTTGATCCATTCTGTCAACCTGTTTCTTTTGATAAGTGAATTGAGCCCATGTACATTTATGGATATCACTGATATGTACTGGCTTGATTTTGCCATGTTGTGTTGCTGTTGTTAGTTTCCTGTTTTTCTCCTTTGCTTACTTTCTTGTCCAGCTTACTGATTTCTTTCTGTTGTTGTTCTGGAGATTGTGGTCATATTTATCTCTACTTAGGATGTCCTTCAGCACTCTTTCTAAGGTTGCTTTGGTGGATATTAATTTCTTCAGTTGTTCTTTGTCTTGGAAGTATCTTGTTTCTCCATTAAATTTGAAAGACAGTTTTTCTGGGTACATCAGTCTGGGTTGAAAGTTGTTTTCTTGTAGGGCTTGAAATATTTCACTCTAAGCTCATCTTAAACCTGAAGGTTTGCACTGAGAAGTCTGCTGTGATTCTCATAGGCTTTCCTTGATAGGTGAGTTGTGTCTTTTCTCTAACAGCTTTTAGGATTCTGTTTTTATGCTGTATGTCTAAGATCTTAATTATTATATGTCTGGGTGTAGATTTATGTTGCTTATGACTGTGTGGAATTCTATATGCCTCACTTATTCTTATATTCAATTTTTCCCTCATGTTTGGGAAATTTTCTGCCATTATTTCTGTGAACAGCTTAGCTATATCCTTTGCATTGCCTCCTGCCTCCTCACTAATGCCTATTACTCTAACATTGTTTCCCCTGGCATCATCTTGTAGTTGTTGGATTGTCATTTCATGCAGCTTTGTTGTTTTTATAGGTTCTACCCTTTCAAGATTGCTATCTGCAATCCTGTCCTGAAGGTCTGAGATTCTATCCTCAGCTTCATTTAAATAGCTTTGCAGGCTTTCAATCAAATAATTTTCTTCTTGCATATATCTTTCACTTTTTTCATATATTCTGCTTGTTTCCTGCATTGTTCATTCAAAGTTTCAATCAATTTCCCATGCTCCTGTAATTTCTTATCTATTTCTTCTCTAGCTATGTTGAGCAGCTTATTTACTAAGGTTGTTGCTTTTGTCTTTACATAAGACTTTATTTCTAATTTGAGTTCCTCCATAGCCTCCTGGATTTGTTTCTTTACTTCATTTGCTATCTTTTCAGAGATTTCTGGTGTATGAATTTTAGGGTCCTCTATTTTATTATCACCTGTACTTGCCCTGGTGGACTAGATGTTCAGGATTGCATTTTGCCTTTTCATTTAGTCATTTTCACCATTTGGGTAAATTTCTGGGATTTCTATTCCAACAGTCAGAACTTTCTATAGTGTGTGTTTCAGGGTTCTACTGTGTGTTTGATGTTTGTCAAATTGCTGGGAGCCACAATGAAGAGGAGATCCCATCTCCTGAATTCCTCCTACTGTGCCTGTTGGGTGAGTCCTACATTCTTTCTGGGCTAACTAGCCCAGAAGTATTGATGTAGGGAAACTCTTTGTTCCTTCTGTTGTTATATCTTCAGGTTGTAGCAGGTCACCAGGTCTCCCTGACTATAGTGTTTGTGTCAGCTGAGGCTGTACTGTGTCAATGGTGGTCTCATAAGTTCTTTTAATTTCCTCTAAGTTGGGACGGGGTGATATTGGTGTACTCCTCTCTCTGTCTGATGTTCTTTGTGTGTGGGGAGGGTGTTACCCACTCTTTTGCCAGGTTAGCCAGGGTCTTACACTTGGAGGGAGTTTCACTTCCACCCCTATTTACCCACAGCAAACCTCTGTTTTATGGGGCAAACTCACCACACTGACTGAAGCTAGATGAGGTCTTCTGTTTGTTTGAGGGGTTCCTGAGCCTCTCATCAAGCCAGCATGGTATTCCACTGTATTCCAGTATTCCTGTTGGAGGGGCAGATCCAGCAGATGTGGTCTCAGGCAGCGCAGGCCCTCCACAACCAGTCTCCTGGTGTTCCTTGCAGGCAAAGGATGGGCCAACCTGTCCCCAGCAGCCCTGGAAAACACAGGTCTCAAGATGTTTTCTGGGGGCAGCAGAGACGGGGGCCTAGCTGGTCTGGCAGGCCCAGAGAGCACTGGTCCTGAGGTGTTCTCTGTGGGTGGAGGGCAGGCCTAGCTGGTCTGGCCCAAAATAACAATCTTAATAAATTATTCTTTACATGTAAATGTGTCCCTAAATTCTCATGTGCTCAAAGTAGGGCTTTTAAAAGTGGATCCTGGTTAGAAGAGGTGGTTCACTGTAAGCAAGGTATATCTCTCTTCCTGGTTCCCCCTTGATGGTCTCTGCTTCTCAGGAACTGTGAGATGGGGAGCAGACTCTTCCTCTTCTGCTATGGAGCCAGGTGACTACACACTGAAGCCCATACGAACTATAAGCCAAACCAAATCCCCTTCCTTTAAGTTCTGTCAAGTATTTTGCTGCAGTGATGAAGAAATTGTCTAAGATCTAAGACCTCTACAGTGAAATATTAATAACACTAAAGGAAAAATTTGAAGATCTCCCATGTCTATGAATTGGGAGAATTAGTATTGTTAAATACTATTACAATGGCTATGTTACAAAGGTGGTCTGCATAAAGACAGAAGAACATAGTATTGCTGTAATGACAGATCTGTAGAATAGAGATCTTCAGAATAAACTAATGCCTCAAAATAAACAAGCAACCAATTCACAAGAAAGTGGAGAAAAGACAGCCTCTAAACAAATGTTGCTGGGTAAGTTATATATCTACCTGGAGAAGATTAAAACTACACCAACAGGGACTGGGGATTTAGTTCAGTGGCCCAAGTGCTTGCCTGGTAAGCATGAGATAATGAGTTTGACCCCCAGTACGAAAAAAGAAAACTACACCAATATATGTCAATGTGTTTAAAAACAATCAATTTTGACAAAAGATCTTAATATAAGACCCAAAAAGCAGAGACTGCTGGTGGACAATGTAGAGGAAACTCTTTAAAATCTTGGCCTAGACAACAATTTTCTTAATCTTCTTTCCTATGATACCCTAGGAAAGAAATCAAGATTTTTTAAATTAATAGTTTGGTAATATAATTATCTATCAATATATCTACATATTTCATATATATCATAAATCACATTTATTCCATATATACCACATGTTTTTCCTTTTGACTTGGTGCTTCCCCTTTCACTTTTATAATATCTATTGTACATTTTGAATCTTATTTGCTCTTTCAGTTTTTTTACACTAGGGTGACAATACAATGTTTATACATGGAAAGCTGATGCATTTTACCTATGAGTATAATCTCAAATTGCATTCATTTACCTATAAAAGTGTCAATTATATCCTTCTTTATAATTGAGTAGTACTCCACTGTATAAAAACACCACACCTGGAAAAATTGGCTCTCCACATGCAGAAGACTGAAACTAGATCCATGCCTATCACCATGCACAAAACTAAAGTCTAAATGGATCAAACACCTAAATATTAAAACAGAAACACTAAGTCTACTAGAAGATAAGGTAGGTAGAAATTTTGGAGACATAGGTGTAGGTGGAGAATTCATGAACAAAATGCAAATTACATGGGAAACACTTCAAAGAATAAAAAACTGGGATCTCATATTATTGAAAAGTTTCTGCACTTCAAAAGAAATCACCATCAGAGTGAAAAGAAAGCCCACAGAATGGGAAAGAATTTTAAACAACAACCCTTCAGACAAAAGACTTATATGAAGAACATATAAAGAATTGAAAAACATCAACCTCCCCAAATTCAAAGACCCTGTACAAAAATGGCCAGGTGAGATGAACACACAGTTCTCAGATGAAGATATACAATGGCAAACAAAAACATGAAGAAATGTTCACTATCACTGGTCATTTGAGAAATGCAAATTAAAACAACATTGAGATATTATCTCACACCAGAAAGAATAACTGCCATCAAGAAATCAGCCTCGCCAATCAAATGTTGGTGAGGCTGTGGGGAAAAAGGAACACTGCTTCACCGTTGGTGGGAGTGTAGACTGGTGCAACCACTATGGAAATCAGTATGGAGAATTCTCAGAAGACTAGGACTGGAAGCTCCATTCAACCCAGCTATTCCCCTCCTGGGTATGTTCCCAGAGAAACTGAAAAGTTCATATCACAGATATATATGTGCACCCAGGTTCATAGCAGCACAATTTGTAATTAGCTAAATCTTGGAAACAACCAAGATGTCCATCAACTGCAGAGTGGATAAAAAAGATGTGTTTTTTTTATTTTAAAGAGAATAAAACAAAAGAGGGCAAAACAAAGCAGATCAGAACAGAACAACATAAGCAACACAACACTTTACAATAAGACAACTGGATATTAACAGTAGCTATTGAAATATATCTTTCTCTACTATAGTTGAGCATAGTTTCAGATACAATAATATCAAACATAACACAATAATATAAAACCATTCAAGAGAATGAAAGAATTACAGGGCAATCTGAACCAAATAATTATGATCAATGGCTACTGTAATATCTCATTTTCAATAAAAAGATTTGTTTATACTATCACATATATTAAAATCACAATAAGACACAGCATGATAGAATCAATGGTAAAAGCAGAGTAGAAGCATTGTAGCACTTCTAAGAAAGATGATATTAAATAAGCAATGGCTGCCATAATGTTTTGTTTCCTTCAAAACAGCTTTTCATACAATCACACATGATAAAGTCAAATAAAACAATAAAACCATACCAACTGATGAATAAAAACATTGAAAGGCTTCAAAGCAATGAAATGGGAAATCATGATTACCATAAAATCTTATATACTCTTATTAACTCTCATACAAGGGAGACTATATGGTATTTACACATGTGAGTTTGGTTTATTTTGCTTATGAGTATGGTCTCAAGTTGTGTCCATTTATTTGTAAATATCTCGATGTGATCAATCTTTATAGCTGAGTAGTACTCCATTGTATAAAAATGCCACAACTTTTTTATCCATTCCTCAGTTGATGGCATTTAGGTTGTTTCCAAGATCTGGCTATTACAAATTGTGCTGCTATAAACATGGGTGCACATATATCTGTGGTATGATGTTTTCAGAACTTCTGGGAATATGCCTAGAAGTGGAATAGCTGGTTCCAATGGGACTTACCAACCCAGCTTTTTGAGGAATCTCCAGACTGACCTCCACAGTAGTTGCACCAGTATACACTCCCACAAACAGTGAAGAAGAGCTCCTTTTTCACCACAGCCTCTCCAGTATTTGTTATTGGTAGTTTTTTCTATCCTGGCCATTCTTTCTTGGGTGAGATGGAATTTCAGTGTGGTTTTAATTTGCCGTTCTCTAATGACTAATAATGATGAAAAATTTTTTGTGTATTTATTTGCCATTCGTGTTTCTTCATTTGAGAACTGTGTATTCATTTCAGATGCCCATTTTTGGATTGGGTCTTTGAATTTCGAGGGTCTGATTTTTTAAATTCTTTATAAGTTCCAGACAGAAGTCTTTTGTCTGACAGACAGTCCATTAAGATTTTTTCCCAATTTGTGAGTTTTCTTTATACTCTGCTGGATATCTCTTTCGACATGCAGAAACTCTTTAATAAGATACGGTCCCAGTTATTGATTCTGGGAAGTATTGTCGTGCAGTTTGATTCTTGTTCATGAATTCTCTACCTACCCCTATATCTTTGAGGTTTTTACCTACTTTGTCTTCCAACAGATTTAGTGTTTCTGTTTTAATATTTAGATCTTTGATCCATTAAAATTTTAGTTTAGTACATGGTGATAGTCATGGGGCTAGTTTTAGTCTTCTGCATATGGATAGCCAATTTTTCCAGCACCATTTGTTGAAGAGACTGTCATTTTTCCAGCGAACATGTTTGGCCTCTTTATCAAAGATAAGGTGGTTGAGTGAGTTTGTGGTTGTGGTTGTATCTTCCAATCTGTTCCATTGATCTTCAGGTCTGTTTGTATTCCAGTACCATGTTGATTTTATTACTGTAGCTTTGTAGCATAATTTCAAATCAGGGATTGTGATGCCTCCTGCCTTGCCTTTGCTGCTTAGAATTGCCTTTGTTATTCTAGGTCTCTTCTGTTTCCAGATGAATTTTAGGAGTGATTTCTCTAGATCTATGAGGTATGTTAGTGGTATTTTGATTGGGATTACATTTAATCTGTATAGTAATTTTGGGAGAATGGCCATTTTCACAATGTTTGTTCTTCCTATCCATGAACAGGAAATGTCTTTCCATTTTCTGAGGTCCTCTTCAATTTGCTTTTTCCGGGTATTATAATTTTCCTTTATAGCTCTTTTACTTCTTTTGTGAGATTAATTCCTGAGTATTTCATATTTTTGAATGCTAGTGTGAAGGGTGTGGCTTCTCTTACTTCTCTCTCAGTATTTTTGTTTTTATTCTGTCTTAGTTAATTTTTACTCATCGCTGAGACAAAATACTTGATGCCCAAAGTTGGGAAAGGAAAGGTTTATATCTTACAGTTTTTGGAGGTTTCAGTCCATACTCAGTTGGCTCCAAGGCAGCTTGGCATGGCGGGGTCGCAATGCACGGTGGCTGCAAACAGCAAGGCAGAAACCAGCAAAAGAGAGAAACACACCTTCTTCCTGCTGTTACATTATAGCCTGGCTCCACCCCTAGGAGGGTGTAGCACTGACACCACCAATCCAAGCACTAGACAATGAACCAGTCACATATGTACAATGCAAATATATGAGGCCTGGGGGCCACCAACATAAACCATGACAAATGTATAGGAATGCTATTGATTTTTGAGTATTGACTTTGTGTCCAGCTACATTGCTGAATTTATTTATTATATTTAGGAGTTTTTAAATGGAGTTTTGGGGATCTTCTATGTAAAGTATCATGTCATCTGCAAAAAATGATAATTTAACTTCCTCTTTTCCTATCTTTACTCCTTTTATTTCTCTCTCTTGTCTAATTGCTCTGGCTAATATTTCCAGTACTATGTTGAATAGGAGTAGTGATAGGGGACATCTCTGTCTTGTGCCTGATTTTAAGGTAAAGGCTTTCATTTTTTGGCCATTTAATATGATGCTGGCTGTTGGTTTGTCATAGATGGCCTTTATCATATTGAGGTAAAGACCATCTATTCCAATTCTCTGTAAGGTTCTTATCATGAATGAGTGTTGGACCTTATCAGAAGGTTTTTCTGCATCTATAGAGATGATCATGTGGTTCTTCCTTTTGGCTCTATTGATATGGTGGATTGCATTTATTGATTTATGTGTGTTGAACCATCCCTGCCTTCGGATGAGTCCCACTTGGTCAGGCTGAATAATCTTCTTGATGATGTGCTACATCCTATTTGCTAATATTTTTTTGAGAATTTTTGCATCTATGTTCATTAGGGAGATTGCCTATAGTTCACTTTTTTAGTTGGGTCTTTCTCTGGTTTTGGTACTAGAGTAATATTTGCTTCCAGGAATGACTTAGGAAGAACTGCTTCCCTTTCAATTTCATTGAAGAGTTTGAGGAGTGTTGGAATTAAGACTTCTTTGTATTTTTTGTAGAATTCTGCAGTGAATCTGTCTGGGCCTGGGCTCTTCTTTGTTAATTACATTTACATCTTTCTGATCCAGCTTTGGTAGTTCATATGTATCTAGGAATCTGTCTATTTCTTCTGTGTTATCGAACCTATCAGAGTAGAGGTTTTCAAAACAGGTGTTGATGATCTTCTGTGTTTCCACCAAGTCTGTATTAATTTCACCTTTTTCATTCCTTATTACATGAATTTGAATTTTTTCTTTCCTTTTTAATAAGGTTGGCCAGGGGCTTATCAATTTTATTTATTTTTTCAAAGAACCAACTCTTTGATTCATTGATCCTTTGTACTGTTTTCTTACTCTCTATTGCATTAATTTCTGCTCTAATCCTTATAATTTCCTCCCTTCTTTTGGCTTTGGGCTTGGCTTGTTCTTCTTTTTCTAGATGTTTGAGTTGTAGCATCAGGTTGTTTATTTGTGTTCATTCTGTCTTCCTGATGTGGGACCTCCGTGCAATAAATTTTCCTCTGAGGACTACTTTCATTGCATCCCACAAATTCCGCTAAGTTATGTTTGTATTTTCATTTGCTTGTAGATATTGTTTAATTTCTTCTTTAATTTCCTCCATGACCCATTGATTGCTCAAGAGTGTATTACTCAGTTTCCATGTGTTTGTGAATTTTTTGCAGTTGCTTTTATCATTAATTTCTAATTTCATGGCACTATGATCTGATAGCATGCATGGGATAATTTCTATTCTTTTGCACTTACTTAAATATGTTCTATGTGCTAGTATATGGCCTATTTCAGAGAATGTCCCATGTACTGCTGAGAATAATGTATATTGTGATGTTGTTGGATGAAAGACTCTATCCAGATGTTGGATGGAAATATGTCTATCAAGTCCATTTGTTCACAGATGTGATTCTGTTCTGTTATTTCTTTGCTGATTTTCTCTCTAGTTGATCTGTCCCTCTATGTCAATGGCATGTTAAAATCTCCTGTTATAATTGTGTTATTTCTTATTTGACTGTTCATTTCTGTTAATATTTTTTGTATAGCTGGGTGCTCTGGAATTTGGTACATATATATTTAGGATTGTTATCTCTTCCTCTTGAAATTTTCACCTAACTAGTATGTAGTGATCTTCTTTATCTCTTAGGATCATTCTTGGTTTGAAGTTCACATTGTCTGCAAACAGGATTGCTACTCCTACTTTTTTTTGGTTTTCTGTTGCATGAAGTATTGTTTTCCATATTTTGACTTTCAGTCTGTGGGTTTCCTTTTGGATAAGATGGATTTCTTGTAGACAGCATATGGTTGGATTTTGTTTCTTGATCCATTATGTCAGTCTGTTTCTTTTGATTAGTGAGTTGATGCCATTTAACATTAATGGTTACAACTGTTATATATTGGTTCATTGTTGACATGTTATCTTTCTGCTGTTGTATCTTTATCTTTTCATTCTAATTAATTGTCTGCCTTTCTTGGTGGTTTTATCCTATGTGTATCTATAATATCTTTCAGTATTCCTTGTAGGGTTGGTTTGATGTTCATGAAGTTTTTCAGCTGTTCTTTGTATGGAAGTATCTTATTTCTCCATCCTTTTTGAAGGACAGTTTTGCAGGGTATGTCAGTCTGGATGGATGTGGTTTTACTTTAGGATCTGAAATACTTCACTCCATGCTCTTCTTGACTTATTTGTTTGTGTTGAGAAGTCTGCTGTGATTGTGGTAGCTTTTCCTTTATAGGTGATCTGTCTTTTGTCTCTAATAGCTTTTAGTATTCTGTTCTTGTGGTGGGTTTCTGGCATGGTGATTATTATGTTATTTTTCTTTGCATCATCTTGCAGCTGTTGAATTGTTATTTCCTGATTCTTTGTTATTTTTAAAAGACCTTTCCTTTCCTGTTCACTAGCTTCTGTCTTATCTTTGAGGTCTGAAATTCTATCTTCACTTTCATTGAGGCGGTTTTACAGCTTTCAATAGAATTTTTGATTTCCTGTATATCTCTTTGAATCTGCTTTATGTATTCTGCTTGTTTCTTATAGTGTTCATTCAGGGATTCTATCTGTTTGCTTTGTTCCTCTAATTTTTCAGCTGTGTCTTTATTAGATGTGTTCACTATTTCTTTCACTACTTTTATCATTTCTTCTTTTACCTGGGCAATTATTTCTAATTTGAATTTCTCCATAGCTTCCCCTAGTTGCTTCTTTATTTCAGTTGATATCATTTCAGTCATTTCAGATGTATGGCTTCTATTTTCTTCTATGTACATGGCTCCCAGGCTTTCTTGGGATGGGCTGGTGATTTGAGCCTGCCTTTTGGTCTTTCCTTTTGTCCTTTTTCTTTGTTTCCTTGGTTTGAGTGGTGCTCCAAAGCTTCCTCTGGATGTGTTGCAAATCACCTCCTGTGCCCTCTGCTACTGGAGCAGTTTCAGCTCCTCTGCAGGTACTTGGCTCCCTAAATTGATAGGTGGAAACAAGCTGTGGAGAACTGGGGCCAGAGAAACACCCAGGGCACAATCCCCTGTCCTAGGTGTGTGGATATGAAATCAGCAGCTGGTAGTGCTGGTCTTAAGCTGTCCCTAGGCCAGCCCAATTGAGCCCAGATTCCTTGTGCAAAGTTTCTGCCTCCTGGACTGAAACAAGACCACTGAGCATGGTTGACTGAGGCCCTGCAATCTGCTGGACCCAGTCCAGCATCCTGGTAGCTCCCCAGAAACTCAAATGCCAGAACATAGGTCTCCAACTTTCCACAGGTCACCTAGACTCACCTCGGGCAATCTCGACCCCTATGCAGATTCTTGGCTCTCATAATTGAGATGCAGAAGCTGGGCATGGAGAACTGGGGCCAGCAGAGCTCCCAGAGCACAATCCCCTGTCCTAGGGGTGTGGATATGAACTCAGCAGCAGCTGGCAGTGCTGGTCTTAAGCTGTTCCCAGGCCAGCCCATTTGAGCCCAGAGTCCTCATGCAAGGATCCTGCCTCCTTGACTGAAACAAGGCCACTGAGCATGGTTGACTGAGGCCCTGAAATCTGCTGGAACCAGTCCAGTGTCCCAGTAGCTCCCCAGAAACTCAAAAGCTGGAATATAGGTTTCCAACTTTCCCCAGGTCACTGGAACTCACCATGGACAATCTCCACTCCTCTGCAGAATCTTGACTGTCTTCAAGTTGTGGTATTTTTATACAATGGAATATTACTCAACTATAAAAATAATGATCTTGAGGCCTTCATAGGCAAAAGGAGACAACTTGAGACTATCTTCATTAGTGAATTAGATAAGAGTCATATTTATAAATAACACATTCTGTCTCTAGTGTAAAAAGTAGAAGAACTGTAGTAGTAATAAAACCCAAAATGTGTAATTGCTACTGTAAAAAAGAGAGAAAAAGAAAGTGCTCTAAAGGATGTAACTTCATGTGTGTTTAAGTGTGTAAGATAGATGACCATATTACTGTTTTTGTTAGAGCATTGAGCAGAACCGTTAACAGTCTCATTGTTTGAATGTGTACTTTCTGTGTTTTAACTTTGTAACTTGAACAACTGTTTCCAATGATGACAGTATGTAACTTATCAAGTGGTGATTTCTTAGTATTTTTGTTTTTGTTGTGGTTGTGGTTGTTGTTCTTTTTTTTTTCCTTTTTTCTTTCCTCTTTGTAATTCTGTATTGTTGCTACCCTCTTTTATCCATACTATAGTTGATGGGCATTTGGTATGTTCCCAAATCAAGATTTGACAAGTGGGATTATGTTAAATTAAAAGTTTCTACGTAGCTAAGGACACAATTGAAAGAATGAAAAGACAACAGTCAGAGAAAATCTCTGCAGCTATTCATCTGCCAGAACACTAATTACAGAGTAAATGAAGAATTAAAAAAAAAGAAGCATTCTTAATCCAACACAAATGGGCAAATTATCTGGATACTTCTCAAGAGAAATATAAATTTCTAACAAATATACAAAAAAAATTATCAAGACCTTAACCAATCACAGATATGCAGATTATACCTAGCACTGAGAATCCACCTTACCCAGTTGGAATGACTATTGTCAAGCTGATGGTGATGATGATGTTGACGATGATTATAAGTAGGTATGTGGAGAAATCTTTAAACACTGTTGGGATTGTAAATCAGTACATCAATGAAGGAAAACAATGTGGAAGGTCATCAGAAAACTAAAAACAAAATTGACACCATATGATCAAGCTATTTGACTCCCACTTATTTACTCAAAAGAAATGAAGTCAGCATAAAAAAGATACCTGAATGCCAGAGATACGTCTCAGTGGCACAGCACCTGCCTAATTCTCTGTACCAAAAAGTAAAAATAAAAGTAGATCAAAACACATGTTTATTACAGCATCTTTCATAGTAGCCAAATACAGATTCATTCTATATGCTTGTTAACAAAAAAATGAAAAAAATATGGTAAACATACAAAAAGGAATGTTACCCTGTCACAAAGAAAACTAAATTATGCCAATTGCATAAAAATGGGTGGATCATTATATCAAGCTAAGTAAACTACATACAAAAAGACATTTGTTGTATGTTTCATTTTATCTCTAGAAACTTAAGAAAAACAAAGAATATACCTGAAAGTGCAAGAGGAATTATGGGGGAAAGCAACCAGTGAGAGGAAAAAATATAGAACAGAGGAAAAAAAGATGAACTTTATCAAAGCATGATATAGGCATATATGGAAATACCACAGGGAAACCCATTAATCTGTATAATTAACTTGCATTAATATCAATAATAATACAGATAATAGAAAATAAAATCTCATATATAAGAATTTTTGTAAGACAGCAGAGCAAATAGGGAATATTAGAAATTGAACGCATTTTTCTGGTAACATAATATATGAAAGAAACTTAAAATATGATTTCTTTCGATTACTTTTATGGTTGCTAATTAACATATTAATAAAAATTGTAAAGTCTGATGCTTAACTGAAGAGGTTAACTATTTATGAAAGATACTGTAAGACTAAGGTAAGTTCTCTTACCTTTTATCTGCATAAGAACTGAAAGTTGAAATTACCACCGAGGAGAGATGATGCCTACCCATGCCTTTGATATTCTTTTCACAAATAAGAATACTGTATGAGTCAGGTTTCTCTCCTGGAACATGATATTCAACACGAACAGATTAAATAATAGACATTTACTTCATTCACCATTTAAGTAGGTTCAGTCCATGGCTAACTAACTCCAGGGTAGAAATGACAATGAAGGATCTGGCGGAGAAAAGATGTTCAATTCATGGCAGTAAAAAGCAAGGAGACAGCACCAGGGAGAAGGAGTAAAGAGCTAGATACAGTACGCAATTTCATACCTCCATTACAACCCCAGAAATGGGCTTCACTAATTCTTTGGGAATTTCTTAAACTGATCAATTTGAAAAGCCTAATTACCAGAGATACTGCATTTCTCTTAAACAAATGTGGGGGAGATTTAAAATAACTGTTTTGATGGTTTGCTATGTGTTTCCTGCAGTTTGAGTGACAAAGGGACACTATTGGAGTCTCATTGGGCAATAGTTAGCCTGGACGCTGCAGATGAGGCTGCCATTGTCTGGCAATGGAATGAAAGAGGTACGATAGGAATGTTGTTTCTGTGTCTTTTACAACAGAATGTGTATCAGATGTGGTTCAAATAGAGAAATGGACAGCAGAGTCTATCTAGGATCTCCTAAAGAGGAATATATCACCTTAAATGACTCCCTAAAGGATTAAAGAGGGGCAGATTTATGAAAGCTTTAGGGATGAAGTTTTATTAGAATGCTGACCACCACAGTGAACATTTTCATAACAAGAAAATGCCAGATCAACAAGAAATTAGACAATGAGATTCATCAATTGCACACTTTTCATCTAAAAAGTAACACCCAAAATAATCCCTTACAGTCAGATAAGAACCTTTCCGTACATTATTATTCATCTTTTCCCCAGTTTTCTAACCAAGAAAAGTAAAAAATTGTTAGCATAGATATAAAGAGAAAGAAATGAAAAGGAGCAGATTTTGTTTTTCATCTGCAAGCTTAATGATTGGAATTTATACTGAGTTGGAACTGGGAAGAAACTTTAATTTGAATTTAAATATAAAGTTTTCCTAGTAGACAAAAAGATTATTTCATTATTGAAATGAGTTCTCCTTGTGATTGACATGGGCTAGAAAAGCAATGAGAGCTGCATAAAATTTCATTCAATAGCCAAAATAAAAATGTCTAGATTATAGTTTTAAAAGATTTGTGGAAAAATAAAATGTCTGTATGCTCACCAGTAATGAAGTCCTACTTTCTTAACACAGTTAAAATCCCATGGGTCACATGAGTGAACTGAGACCTTAGAGAACTGAGAGTAGCACTGAAGTAGAAGAGGGGACAGTTTAAAAAGTGAAATGTGGATATTGGCAGTGCATTATGCTAGCTTTTAAATTGTGAATAGAAATAGTCATCAGTCTGAGTTCATATTGTACCTCCTCTGTCACAAGAAATACCCAAAACACTGAATAGAATATTTACAGGCTCTGTTGACTGTTTAGCTGCTGAATTCTTATATAATCTCTTCTGCTCTCAGAGACGTAATGAAGCTGCTTAAAGATTACGGTACAATGCAGTGTTCCTCTCTGTTTCTCATCAGCATGTCTTGTGATATTTTCCATCTATAATTTTTCTGACTCTAGTTCTCCTTTGTATGAACTCTGATCAAGCTTCCTAGTTAGTTTATGCAAATATGGGTATCAGTTCTTTATTTTTTTCTCTTCAACTTCTCTTAGTATCAAGTAACCCCTTGGCTTTAACTCTATATAAAATGAACTGCTATGCTAAAAAAAAAAATCAATCAATTCATCAATCAATAACACAACAAACCAGTCAATCAACCAGAGTCTTAATCTTTATAAAAACTCCTTTATACATTTATTTCTAACTATAAAACTGAGCAGAAAGATAATTTCAAATTCTAAATTAAAATATTTGACTATATTCCTTACTCTCATTTATTAAATGATATTTATTGATCACTTTCTCTGTGCCTTGTTTCATAAGAGTTTCATCCATGGTGAATTAAGTGGATAAACCTCTTCATCAATGGGAATGGAGAAAGTTTAAAATTATATTTGATAAAATAACCATATGCACATACATACACAGATACACACACACACACACACACACACCACACACCCATACAAGAAGGCAAAGTAAAACTGGTACCAGCTCTAAACAAAACACAAATGTTGCTAAACGGCCATAGGCCAAAGCACTCAGGAAGCACAGGTGAACCCCTTCTGAAGAGGAAGTGTTTTAGTTGAAACTTCAAGGACCTGTAGACACTTGCCATGTGAAAAGAAATAAAAGAATTGCAAGTGAATTTAATTATCAATGTGAAAGCATGTAGAAGAAAAGAAACAGGGAGTGTGACAAAAATTATGAGAAACACATTATGGATGAAATAATACACTAGAGGCAGAAATAAGTAAAATAAGATGATAGAAGATTTTTAAGCAAGAAATTGCTAAACCATTATGTGTTTTCCAGATCAAAATAAATATTCTAAACTGTATGCCTAGTGCAGTAGGTAGCAACTGTTGAGAGATTTCAAAGTGATAAGTGAAACGATCAATGAAAGTCACATTCACTATTATTTTATCTCGGAAATGTATCTCGGGTTGATTCTGTGGTCTCCATTCCTGTGGCTATTATACCCACAGTATTAATAAATCCACTAATTTGGATCTTTATTCCTCCTTACTTGACCTACTTATTAAGCAAGACTTCCAAAAGACTTTCAAACTTAAATTCCTTTTGACATACAACTTTGATCATCTCTTTCCCCTACTCAGTGGCCCTCAATTACCTATTATTTGCTTCTCCATTCTTTACCTTGACATTCAAAGATGTCTATTTTTGTCCTGTATTTTTATACTGTAATTTATTCAGCAATCAGATTGAACTTCTTATAATTTCTTATCCATTCTTATAACTATCACTTGCCCTTATTTTGTTTATATTGTATCCTGGGTTGTTACATTCTTCTTGCTAAGTTAAACCTGCTCCTTTTGCTAAAGTCATCTATGTGAGTATGTAATCTTATCTGCAGCAGCAATGCATAAACTTGGAAGATGTTGTAAGTAAAATACCCTTGTCACAGGAGGAAAAATACTATATGATTCTAGTCATATGGAGTATTAAAATAGATAAGCTCAGAGAACAGGATTACCAGATGTTTACCAGAGGTTAGGTAGAACGGGACACGCAGAGCTGGTGCTGATCTTACATAGTTTCAGTTAGGCAAGTACAGTCATTTCTAGAGATCTCTAGAGACCTGTCATATAAAACATATTGCCTGTATTTATCAAAAGTATAGTGTGCATTTAGTATTTGTTTAAAGGGTAGACCTTGTGTTACTCTTTTTACCAGAAAAGCAGCAAAAAAAAAAAAGGAAATCAGCATAAAGAAATATTTGGAGATGATAGATGTATCTATGACTTTGATTGTTATGTACATGTCCAACTCATCAAATTGTAAATATTAAATAAGTGTACCTTTGAGGAGGGAATCAGTCACATTTTTATAAATGTGTGTTTTCTTTTTCAAATGCCATAATGAATCTTCACTTATAAAATATTTTACTATACTCAGTAAGATGTTTGCTCTTCTTGTTGTATTACAGATTAGTCAATTAAAAAATAGGTACAGATAAGCAATTTGAAACATATAAAAAATGTGACATTTTGATAGTGAAAGAAACATTTTTACTCAAGTGAAAAGTGTATAGAGAGCATTGTATATTGATAACTTCTTGAGTAGAGATATAAACTATCAATAGATGAACTACAAGGTCAATCACTAAATACTTCCTGCAGTAGTCAGAGAAGGCTCTACAAAAGATGCATACTTAATTTGACTTGGAAGTAATTTGCATTTTTAGATCCAGTTGGATCAAGGATAGTTTGGACACTGGAAGCTGAATCTTCTTCATCATGTATTTAATATCCTGTAGTTTCCTGCCTTCCACACAGTATATTATAATCTCTTTCTTGTCTAACTTATTCACCTATAGATACTGATACGTGGAAAATGCACCAAGTATTTTCTGTCATAACCTGTCATATATGCTTGGCAGTTGTTACCATGCTGGTGTGATGGCTATCCTCATAAACCACAGCAGTCCTGCTGCTGCATTAACACTGGAGTAAGCCCTTGATCTCCACCCTTCATGTTATCTTCCATTAAAAGGATCATTCACTACTATTTCAGTCCTGGCATTTATGTCATCTCTTTAACTAATGAGTAGCAGTGGCTTTATCAAACCTGAATTTAGTATAAGAAGTCCAGAAAAGATGGCTTTAGGCTTTCACTTCTGTTTTGACTTGGGAGCTAACCTGTGTGCAGAAAGGATTCATTCTCCTCTGCTCCTTCATATCATACATGTTTGAAAGAAATGCTTGGAAACTCCTGGGGAACCTCTAGGGAGCAGCCTGTTACGAGAAGAGAAAGTTTAATTTAGAGTTTCTTTATTTTGGAGCTGTTTCTATCACATTCCCTCCTTCTGGCCTTTCTTCTTCCTTCCAATCTTTGTCTTTTTCACACTATTGTATGTCATATTCGCTAAGGAATGCAACTTGACCTTTCTTGTTGATAATCTTTTTAAATATATACCTGATACCGCTATATTTTCACTAATCACATGTAGTGTCAATTTCAGTTTACATGGCCAGTGATTCTTGACATGCCAAATTTGTGTCAGTATCTTCCAGTCTAATAGAAAGTCCCAACCGTTTCCCTACCAACATGATGCTAATCCAATGTTCCTATCATTAAACTATTTTATGCTATAAGAATAATGTTATTAAATGTTTAGATTAATATTTTGTAGTTATTGTTTTTATAACACAACATTGTAAAATCAGTATTATTATGGAAATTCTTATTGTTTATGTTAAAGAAAGCCAAGAAATATTTTTGTGATACTGCTTCATTAATTTTCATATTTATGTTTAAAATAAATTGATTGATTTCTATGGCTTCCTAAATGCAACTTAATGATTAAAAATTGCCCCAAATCACATTTCATGCAAATATTCATTACCAGAATACTTATATTTTAATTTATAATGTAATAAATAATGTTTCATACAGTTTCCATGTTGAAATCTCCTTTTAACTTATGGTATTGACTTTTTGTTTTGTCTTTGGAAAGTAAAAGATGAAATCATTAAATGACTTAACATCCCGAGATTCCAATCTGGATGTTTGTCATTCCTCATTAAAGTAGTTAACAGGGGAACCTTTAGTTACTACTACAGAGAAGACATTATAAAACAATCAATATTAAATTTTACTGTCAGATCATGAGTACATCATCAATAAGTAGGTTTTTTGTACCTCAGACTAAGAAAAAAGCACAATTTTTAAGTGCTTTTAAATGCATCAAATAAAAATGTATTCATTTTGTTATTTGATTAGTTGTCATAAATATTTGCATTTCATATAAAATATGCCTGAGCCAGAAGGGGTATCATGCACTTTTAATCTCAGCCCTGGAGAGGCTAATGCAGCAGCAATGCCATAAATTTAAAGTCAGCCTGGGCTACAAATTATGTACAATGACAGTCTAAACTACATAGTGGGACTCTGTCTCAAACCCCAAAAATGAACAAACAAGAAAAGCCTGTTAAATACATGATCCCCAGAACACTTCAAATTTTGTCCACTCTCAGAAATAAATTCTCACAACTATACCACAACACACCTATACCAAAATCAGTTCTACTTAAACCTGAAGTTATTTAAGTTAAATAATAAGAATGAAATATCTATCATCTAAAATTCAAGTTCTGAAGAATTTAAAATGCACTTGATGCATAAAGATTTAGACATGGATATTTCTCTGCAATAGTCAAAGTTAACAATTTCATTTTCACTTTTTTATAAAGTTTCACAAGTAATTAAATGCACATAACACATGCAATAGATGCATAAGACATAATAGCTTAATGCAAATCATTAAATTTAAAAAGAAGTAATATAGGAGGAAATCTAGATGACATTCACTTTTGGAATGACTTTTTACTGGTACTAGTTAGTTGAAAATATTTCCAAATTAGCATTAAATATACATTTTTAGAAGTTTACATTTTTATGTGTCTCATTAAATCTGTTTTCTCTGTAAGTAGACTGAAACGGTATATTGATTTATAATGTCATATATTTCCTTTCGGATATTTTCCTAATAAAATATCTACAAACACTTGTTGGAGACTAAAATAACTTATCTACCCAATTCCCTTAATATGTCACATTCCCTTTACACAATTTTTAGATAAAATTTCAATGTAAAACATAATGACAAACAGTCAAGTTATTACTGCCACATTCAAATATAGTCCCACACAATGACAAACATCTGTAACTCCAGTACTCTGGGAGGAAAAGGGAGAGAGATTGGAAGTTTGAGTTCAGCATAGTTAATGGAAAACACAAAGCAAGACTGTATCCAAAAAGGGTCCAGGGTAGAACTTAATACAAAGACTCTGAATTTGATTCCAAGAATGAGAGAGAGAGAGAGAGAGAGAGAGAGAGAGAGAGAGAGAGAGAGGCAGAGACGGAGACAGAGACAGAGACAGAGACAGAGACAGACACACAGAGGGAGGATAAAAAATATTCATTCTAATGAAATGTACATTTTAATATTTAAAATCAGATCAATGACATTGTTGAAGGAAGAATAAATGGGCAAATAATTTTATTCTATTCATATAATCAGAATTCATATAATTCTATTCATATAATCAGAAACCCTGATTAAAAAGTCCTTATTGTACATTTTTTACCACTTTGAAATTTTTTATTAAGATTGGCAGGGAAGAAAACATTGAAGGAAGCAACATATGTTCTGTCATATCATGGCAGAATCAGCTAAGCAAGAAAGAAAATGGGACAAATTACATGTTCTCACAAATTTTAGATCCTTAACACTTTATACAGATTCAGAAATAGACAAAAAGTTGAAAATTCCAACTTACACAGTTGTGTCAAATTACATTCATTTTCATTAAGACTAACATCTTTTGTAATTTCACGTCATTTAAAGTTTAAATACTTTTCTTACATTAGTTTTGTTGTGTTTTAATTGTTTTATTATTTATTTTTAATTTTAAAGAGAAGAAATAAAGATAGCAATAAAACAGTTTTAAAACAGGCTAGTAAGAGAGTTGTGATAATTAATACATTGTGTATTACTGACTTCCTAGAAGTTATTCAGAGTAAAAGGTATAGACATCTTATATTAGTTTTTAAAATATTGAATAATATTTTCTGTAAGAGAGAAATCTGGTAATCAGGTGTCATTATCTTCTCTATGTTATTTTTACCTAATGATTTTTACACTTTTGGAATCCATTTGTAGTGTTTTTAAGTGCTTGCTTCAGAAGAACATATACTAAAATTGCAGTATTTTTGGAAACACATCTAAAAGAGGACATACAACATGGTCAATAGTATTTAGCAACATCACATCAACTCTCAGTAGAAAAACACTGAAAACACTATCTTTCAGACTGAAAAACCAGTTTATTAAAATCAAGATAAATCATGTCTCTGACTTTTGACCAAACATTTTGACATAAAGAGAAATTAAACACATACAAATTATTCTTTAGAAATCCATTTAGCAAACAAACAAATAAAACCAATTAAACAATTCTAAATTCTTCACAAAAATAGATCACATATTGAAACATAAAATGCAAAACCATTAAATTTCTGGAAAGCAACTTAGAAAATTCAGATAGCCCTTGATTTGGTAAATACAGTTTAGGTACAATATGAGAAGCGCAGTCTGTGAAAAAAAATTAATATTCAGAGTTTCATTTCTACTGTGTGAAATAAATTTTCAAAGGTAAAACAATAAGCCACAACCTAAGAGAAAATATTTTCAAATGATATATTTAAGGATTAGTATTTAAAGTATATAAAGAGCTGGGGATTTAGCTCAGTGGCATAAGTGCTTTTCAGGCAAGGGCAAGGTCGTGAGTTCAATCTCTGGTACAAAAAAACCCAGTATATAAAGAACCCTTAAAATTCAATAAGGAGAAATACTAATTATGTGGTTACTGTAGCAATTGATTGAATTCAATAATTAAATAAGTCTCATTAAAAGAACATTATGTATTTTATTATATGCCAACATGTTGAGTGTAAAATTAACAGGTTTATTGCATGTGCAAGAAATAAAAGCAATCAAAATAACTACCCCAGTAATTTATTAGGATGCAAAACAAATGTCTTATAAACAATAATGCAAAAGTTAAAAAATAAAAATGATATCAAGAACTAAACCAAAAACCACAAAGAGGGTGAGTTCCCAAGTGACCAAAACACAAAAAATTATAATAAATTCACCAAAAATGAAAATCAATAATCTTGAAGGTTAACTCATATAAAATAACAGAAACCTTTACAATTCAATAGCTATCAAACATGTTAAGTAATCGTACTGATGACTTCACAAAGAACTCTTTCAAATCCTGCCTCCAGACAGAAAGACTTTTATTCCACACCATAAAAAATCAATTTTATTCTCTGACCCTCTAAAGGCAAATAATAAATTTAAATGTATGTTAAATGTTAACAATTTGGAATGGGATCCAAACACTGCTGAATGTACGATTTCAAGTTATATACAATTTTTTAATCACAAAACTTTGTTCAAATTTCTATCTCAGCACACATTTAAATGCTACAAACACGCAGATACCTAAATTCTGTATGTGATACAGTACATTCAGAGGACACATCCTCCTAGAGGTTTCACTGCACTGACCCTTTGACATATTCTATATTCTTTTAATATAAGTAGTATTAAGCAGAGTTACTGCTTTTTCAGTAAAATGATATAATTTTTGCAAGACTACACTGTTTCTGTCCTTCCATTTAGTCCTGGAACAACTCAATTCAAATTAAATTCCTTCGGTATAATTAGTATTTATTAAACACATGTAATCTTCTTCACAGTTATTACTGCAATGCATTGATTTTTAAATTTTATAATTTCATTATTTTTCTCTTTTTCTAGACTGTGACTTGGAGGGGCAAATGACATGCCTAATACTTTTATTACTGTATTTCTGGCAACTATATCAATACTTGAAACATAAAGGGACAATTTCAGTCAATGCATAAGACATGATACTCATTTGTCTATATGGGATGGGAATGATAGAAAGCAATAATTGAACAATAATTGAAAATTGAGACAGTAAGATTAACAGAAACTTATATAACATTATACTGGTGAGGGTTTGTAAGGGAATAGATTTAATAAATGACACATGGATGGAGAACCATTCAGACTACTTTCAAAGCTCAGGGGTAGCTAAAGACACCTGGAGATGTGACCCCACTTATCGAGCATAGGGGTACAATAGGGTAGTTATGTAACCACGACTCAGCACAGGTAAACATGCATGTGCCAATCACAGCCCTATTCAAGAACGTAAATATGAATTATAACCTGTATAAGAATTATACAAAAAGGACGCAGGATACTCTGACTCTTGCTTTCCACTCTGCTCCATACTGCCTGCTACTGCTGCCTGGGGATATCTTGCAAGTCTTGGAAGCAATAGCCTGACAATTCCTCCCCCTCACTGTGAAATGGTAGGGCAGTGGTTTGGCTGCTTTTCACATTCTTCTGCTCCACAAATCAAGAGGCAGATGGCCTTGTCCAGCAAGTAGACCAGTTGCGGCAGATAGAGGACCTTGAGCAATGGCTGGAAGCTGTGGAGCTCATGTTGCAAGATGTGGGAACCACTGCCTCCTTCAGAAATGTCTACAGAAACGTAAGTCCTCATGTCTGAGAAATTCCCTGGAAAAATCTCCTCATTTTGCATGCTAGACTGGCTATTCATCAAATTGTAGAAGTAGAGAAACCCCAAGCCCAGGGAAGAGGTCTGGGAGGGCATCCTCCCTCTACCAGGCATGAAACATACACAACCTGTACACCCACAAAGCTGCAGGAGCTGGCAAAACCAAACAGAAAGTGTGTGAAACAGTGCTGGTGTGATTGCTAAGACTGTGGGACAGTGCACCTGATAACATGCAGTTAAGTCCACAAGAGATGCCCCAAATGGCCAACATAGCCAGCACCACGACTGTGAAATGGGTTCTGCAGAGGACGATGGCCCAAGAAGCAATAAAATTAGTTGATAGCAGAGGTTCGCCTGGTTTGGGAGAATCCAGGTGGCCTGTCACTATCCAGACTTGATAACATGAAATAAGCATGTGGTAAATGATATTTGCACTTCAGCGCCAGCACCCAAGAAGGACATGATCCTTTTCAGCAGGCTGGCTGGCATATTTCAGCCAGTGGCAGCCCTTCTGACTCTCTTTACAGATTGCCCAAGCCGTGATGCTGTGGATGACTTGGCCAGACTCTGAGATATGAAAGTAAAGCTCCAAGATAAGGTGAGATCTGTGAAAGCTGTACTGGCAAAGGAGAAAAAGAATAGGCGTCCCAAATGAGTGGGGCCATTCCCCAAGGACAAGCTGTGGGGCCACTGAAGGTTGGTTGGCACCAGATCTGGATGGATCTGCTGGCAGCCAGCCTAACCACAGATAAGTTAGCCTGGCAGGCTTTGGATGTGTTGCTGATGCTGTGGAGACAGTTACTCCCTGAGCAGCAATACTGGCCAATGGGCCAGGGTCAGAAGCATCCCTGGTAAAGCAGAAAGAAGTGATACTGACCTCCTTTTACCCAGATTAGGAGGCAGGCTGAAGTCTTGTGGATCCTGGGAGACTGGAGACCACATGTGGAAATGACTATTTACTGGTCCCCAAAGAATATGCAGTCTGTGCTAACCTGGTGGATATCAGAGTTCAGTCAATGCTAAGACACGACAGCCCAGACCATTTTACAGAATGTATCACATGCACAGAAGGGTATGGAGCTCACTACAGCCTGGTCCAGAAGACCTAGGTGACTTCAGGTATCAAGTGCTTGTTTCCATCTCTGGATGCTGTTTAAGTTTCCCCAGTTGCTGAATACATACTGAGAATGGACATCCTGACTAATGTCTAGCTCAGCACCACACAGGGAGAATTCCAGTTGTGAATTCGGATGGTAAAAACCATAATCTGAGGCCATCCACACAACACACTACTGACTCTCCCACAGGCCATGTGGGTTGGTGTGTGAAGCAGTACTGGCTACCTAGAGGTCAGGAGGAAATGGGACAGACTGTCTTGAAATTGAAAAAGCAGGTGGGTCATGGAGAATGTCTGTAAAGTCTACCTCTGGTGCTGGAGGTCAAGACCAATTCACCTTTATTCAGCAGGGCAGGCCATGGACCTTCCACATGTTGCTGCAAGTCTATTTGCATAGCCCAAATTTGTGTCCTGGTGTGCTGGCCCAGCACCAGGCCACCTGGGCCAATCCATACTCTGTGTCATTATTTTGTATTGATTGTATTATGTTAACCTCTGATTGCCTTGCAGATTTGAAAGCTGCCATGCACAGTCTAAAGCAAGCTTTGCTGGTATGGGGGTGGGCCATGGACAATGGCAAGATCTAGGAAACTGATTTGTCACTCAAGTTCTTGGGTGCTATATGATCCAGTAAGACCAAACCTATGACGGCATACCAATGACAGGTGTATGTAGTCTTCTTAGGTATCTAGTATACGTACTACATCTAGTTATGCTGCTGTGTGCTTTATACCATATGACCAAAAGGTGCATGACCTGGGGTTGAACAGACACAGTGGAAGCTACTTGCTGGATTGATGCAGCAGAAGCTGATTTTCAGGACTGAAAGAGTATTTCACAGATGCCAGCCCTACTAGTCATTGTCCCTAACATGCCATTTATCCTAACCATCAGTGTAGATGACAAGGAATTTGGCTGAGGCCTATGGCAGAAACAGGGGAAGCAGAGGCACCCTGCGGGGTTTTGGTCACAGTTGTGAAAGGGACCCGAGACCTAGATTGAGAAATGGCAGCCCTGTATGCTGCTCTGCATGCCTGTAAGGAGTCATGGGACACACAGAAGGCTGGGTATGGACGTGGACAGCTCATCCTAAGAATAGAGTGGCACAGGCCTGAACTCTGGTGTGTTGGCGGATGTGCCTTCCACTGCTGGCTAACCTGTTGGTAGCAGAACTGGCAATGGTTTTGGGACCAGTGATATACACAGCCCAAGAGTCCATCCAGGAGGACAGACTACAGGATTTGTCTCCTAGACAATATGCAGAAGGGTAAGAGGGACCTCTGACTGATGCCAGATGTACTAATGGGTCTAGCTGTGTCCCAACCCTGTAATAGACAGCAGCTGCAGGAAAGTCCAGTACTAAAGACTCTGGGCTTGAAATCAAAAGAGGCAGGTCAAGCTAATGGGCAGTATGTCCACAGACACTTGGAATGTCTTGAGGGGGATGATTATCTGACTGTAGTTTAGGCAGCTCAGGAGTGACAGATAGGGAACTGTCCCCTATAGGGTTTCAACCTGTGAGGAGATATATGGAAGCATGACCAAAAAGCTGTCCATGTAGACTATCATGGTTCAGAACACAAACCCTTCCTCTTACTGAATAATGACTTAGCAGATGCCTGACTAGGCATTGCAATGATTGATCGCTAGGAGTAGTGCCTGACCAGAAAAATTGATTGCTGATACCACTAGAAATAGTGTCTGATCAGGAACAGCATCTGACCTGGGCCAAGGACTATAAACTTAGCTCTCCCAATTGAAACTCTTGCTCAACATATAGTCCAAGCCTTGAAAGTTCCATGCCAGGTTTTCATGTTGCTTATGAATGAAACTGTTCAAATAAAAACAGTGGTTTTGCAAAACCAGAAGGATCTTGATTGTTAACTACAACACGAGGAGATACTTGCGCCCTGTTATGTACAGAAGGTTCCATTTATAAACCTTGACCTTTGAGAGGGCGAGATGTGGAGAAACAGTCAGGCTGTTTCAAATCTCAGGGAAATCTAAGGACAACTGAGGACGTGACTCTGCTTGTCTAGTGCAGGTGCACTTAGGGTAGTTATGTAACCATGACTTGGCACAGGTAAACATGACTGTGCTGCTTACAGCACTATACAAGATAGTAATTATGAGATAACAACCTGTATAAGAATTATACAGGAAAGATACAGGTGGCTGCGGCTCCTGCTCTCTGCTCTGCTCTGTACTGCCTACTGTTGCTGATGTTTTGCTTATGTGCGTTCTTTAACCTTAGGGTCCCACCTGTGAATTTCTTTCTTGGGCCTCCTGAGTGGGCCCACAACACAATTTATAGGATTATTTTACAATATTCACTCGAATGTCAAACACAGAAGAGCAGAAGAGATCTGGCCTCTTGCTAGAGATGCAAAAAATCAGCTGAATCCCTGGATCCCATGGCAATGTTCTCCATGACTCGTTTGAAGGCCTAGAGCCCATGGCAGTGTCTCAAGCAAACTCATATCAAAGATCCGCACCAGGAAGGCCCAAAGATAAGTGGTGGAAGTTAGACATTCTATACCAGTAGGGTGAAGATCTGTGTCACAGCTGAGAGACCTGCACTGGAGCCAAGCCATGCTCAAGGTGAAGCCCAAAGCTCCCTTAGCAATTTCAGGTGACATGCAGAACGTGAGCTCCCAGAGCAACAGAGCTGCTTCTGGAAAATCAACAGCTCGCATCCCCTCACATTCTCCTTGTATGCCTTGGCAACAATCCTCATGTGGAATTTCCACAAATCAGAGCCATGCTGACTCAGTTCAGCCGGGTGTTCCCACTCAAGCTGACCATTAATTAGTCTACCACACATATACAAAAATTGTTGTGTATTTTTCTAGACTGTTTAAAACATTACAAATTGTCTTCATTTCAGGAAACACTACATTCTCTTTGTATTTTGTAAGGAGTAAGATCCATATATGTAAAAAACAATGTTTCTAAAATACATTTCAAATATTAAAATATTATTCATGTATAAATACATTATACCCAATGTCATTCAAATAAAAATTATGCTGTGCACTAAGAATCTACAGGTGTGTCACATATATTTGGGCAAGTTGTACCCTGCAGAAGGTGGAAGAAGATTCTAATCACAGTATAGACACTGTAGGTTTTAATGTTTATCATAACATATCCAGGAAATTACAATTAAATGTATTGATTACAAAAAATGTAAGTATTATAATAGTCCTCCAACAAGTGAAAGCAAAAACCTTGAGAATAGATACACTTCTTTCAAATTCACATAAAACTGTCACAAAAATAAGTCAGATTGAGGATCTAGAGCAAAAGGATATTACACATGAGATGACTTCTTAGATCTTTAACTCATTGCTAAATATGTTAATTAAGTGTAGCATTTGTTGTTAATAGATATCTGTCTACCACCAATTTACCTACCACAAATTTAATGTATCATAAGAATGAGATACTACTTAACTATTCTTATCACTAATCTCCACTAAAACTAGTAGTGAACCTTACAATAATGTCCATGGTAGACAGTCTCATCTCTGTTCAACAATGTTCATTTGATCTGAAGTACACCAAGAGAGAAATTCACAGAATGCTCTGGGACATGGAACGTGCAACATCTTTGTGTAATTTTTCACTAGATCTCTCTCTTCCTCTCTCTCTCTCTCTCTCTGCGTGTGTGTGTCTCTTCTCTTCCTTTCCAATTATAGCATGTGAGCTTTGCATTACTAGAAGAGGATTAGATTCTTAGTGCTATTAAATCAGAAAACTAGTATGGGGCCATCTCTCACTGTGTGAATGGAAAAATTCTTCAGAAGGAAGAATAAATGGAGACTTGTTCACAGAAAGGCATATGGATAGTGTTCAGAGAGAACCATGGAGAGTGAGAGAGAGAGAGAGACAGAGATCTCAATTTAGAAAATATTCTATTTCACATGAAAGACTATCAATCATAGAGATTTTCCCTACATTTGCTTATGTATCACCTAAAATGTTATGATTTTTTTACATCACTGAAGATCTATTTGTTATTAACAAATAGATACTCTTCTTGAGTATCTCATATTTTTCAAATGGCTTAATCTTTTTCTCTAACATATCACACAGAAGTATAATAAAATATTTATTATTGGGATTTCCGAGTTACATATAACTCAATAAATATATTCTATATGTATTATCGTAGTTATAAACCATTACATTACTTATCTTATGAAATCAAAATGTCTTCTCAGTTTGACCAAATATTATTAAAAAGCAGGAGAAAGTTAATAAATACATATAACATGGAAAGTGGATGCTATAAATTACATTGATATTCATCATAAGTAGCTAATACATTTCAGGATGCAGTTGCTTAAACTAGAGTCAGATTTATCTGGAACAGAAGTTCAATGGGCATTGTGATAAAAAATGATTATTAAAAATTCTTTGAGTGTTTAATCCAGTGTCTATGATACTAATATACAAAATAATAAATTTATGATTTTATGGGAAAATCATTTTTATTTCTGTTATTGAATTATAATATAATTCATTTACAGAACTAAAATATTCCAAGCATTAAAGGCAGTGTGTAAATGTCTATATCCTTTCCATATACTAATTCAGGCAGGTGTTAAGGTTGCTCTCATTTTAGCACAAATTAAGTTATGATTTTTTGATTCAGAGTACTTTTATGAAGTTATATAACTCCAATTGTAAAGTACCAAGTTCAAAAATTAAAGTGTGGTTTTCACTGCACAGAGAAATTGCACAGGTGTGGACTTTAACAGATTATGATCTATAATATATCTATATAAAAATACCCTCACGTTAAAAATGAAAAAAATATTCATGCTTTGAAAATAACTGAAACTTCCAAATTTTTAAATTAACCTTATTGATATGTTTTAAACATAGACAATAATTACATTCATAATAGGAAATCTGCACTTGTACATGATACATCTTGAGTCTTTTTTTTTCACGTTCCTCTAATTTCCCTTCAACCTCTTTTCTCATCATTTACAAAAATTTGTTCTCATTTTTCTTTTTCTCCTTTTTTTCACTTCCCTTTTCTTCTGTTCTGCCTCTTCCCTTCCCTATTACCCTTTCCATTTGAGCATTTTCTTCCTAGTTCACAATATCTATTATAAATTTTGGTCCTTATTTACAATTTCAGTTTCTCACACCAGAGAAAAAATGTGATATTTGCACATATGTGTTTGATTTATTTCAGTTAAGAGTATGGTCTCAGAGTGCATCCATTTTCCTAGAGTGTCTCACACTTATCTTTATGTCTGAGTACTATTCCACTGTAAAAAAAAAAACCATGTTTTCCACATTTAGCTATTACAGTGTTGCTATAAACATAGGTATGTATATTTCTTATGTACTATGCTTGTCATTCCTTCTGGAAGACAGCAAGAAAGGGAAATAGCCAGGTCAAAAAGAACCTTTAGTTTTAGTTTTTTGAGGAATCTCCACATTGATTTCAACAATGGTTGCACCAGTGTACACTCCCACCAACAGTGGAGAGGGCTTCCTTTTTCCTTACAGTCTCACCAGGATTTGTTATTGGTTGATTTTTTTAAATCATAGCCACCCTAAATGGAATGCGATGGACTCTTAGTATCACTTTAATTTGCATCTCTCAAATGACCAGTGGTACTGAACATGTTTTCATTTATTTATTTCACATTTGTGCTTCATTTGAGAAGGGTCTATTCATTTTAGATGTCCATTTTGGATTAGGTCTTTAAATCTGGAGATCTGATTTTTTGAGTCCTTTATATAGTCTAGAAGACACAAACAGATCCCTAGATACATATGAGTTATCAAAGCTGAATCAAGAAAACGTACAAGTTCTAAAGATACCAATTATCAGTCAATGAAATTGAAGATACAAATTAAAAACCTACCAACAAAAAAAGTCCAAGTCCTCATAGATTCACTGTTGAATCCTATAAGAAATTTAGTAAAACTGTAAGGAAAAAAAATACTCCCAAACTCATTCCTGGAAGCATGCATTATCCTGATACCAAAACTAAAAAATGAACTAATAAAAATAGAGAACTACAGGGCTGTCTCCCTAATAAACTTAGGCACAGAACTTCTTAATAAGATACTGACAAACAGAATGCAGCAAATCAGCAAGAACATTTATATACCACGATCAACTAGGATTTATTCCAGGGATTCAGGGATGGTTCAACATATGCAATTCAATAAATGTAATATAGCACATCAACAGAGCTAAGACCAAAAATTTTTGAAAAATATTATTTGTATATGGAATTTGCTGATAATCAATATTTTTATGGAAATGTCAGTGAACCAGAGAAACCACTTTTAAAAAGAAAATCATTTAATTATTTACTTAATATGCATCTTTTATTGGAGTTAAATCACTTACAGTTAATACACACAGAAATGTGATAAAATCCTTGAAGTATAATGATGACTACAATTTTCTTTGATACATATTGTGCAAAAGAATGGCTTCTAATGCTGGAGAATTGCGAGAGAGCAAAACAACTCATCCCAGTAGGAGTGATATGCTTAATTCTGTAATTGTCTGTTATTGTTATCTTCACAAGGCATCAATTTTTACATTTCTCCTTACATCTCTGTATTATATTCTTACATAGATATCAGTCTTATTAATTGGGACCCTCTTTAGTTCTTCACCTCATCTTGATTAAATCTGCAAAGATTTTATTGCCCAGTAGTCTCTTCTTTTCAGATATCAGAGGTTAGGATTTCAACATTTTGGGGTTTTTTTAGCACAAAACAACTTAACATTACAACTTCAGATTACTAAAATCAGAATTCCACCAAGTGTACTACGCATGCTTATAATTGCAACACTCTGGGAGTGTTGGTGGAACATCACAAGTTCCAAGCAGCCTAAGCAACTTGGCAATTAAAAAAGATGCCGCCTCAACAAGAAATACACAGCGAAGGCTAGTATTACAGCTCAGTATAGAAGTCCTCGACTCCACTGTTGGTAGCAAAAACATATATAAATAAAATAATAAATGAACCAAGACTTGAATACCAAAATGCATGTTTCTTTTTCATATTTCTGTTACATACCTAAACTCTGAAGTACTTATCTAATAACTTTAATGTGAGTATTTTAAATGCTGTGATTTAAATAAGTAGTTTTCTCACAAGGATTCCTGAGTCATAGAATCAGTTATAAAAGAATTTCTAGTAGCCTGATCCTTGAACTTTGTACACACAAGAAATGAATTTGTATTTTCCAGTCAATAAGATGCAGAAAGCTTACTTTGACTATCATGCTCAAATATATTAAGGGAAAGTTTTACTGGCAAATACTCCTTATTGAATTCTTAGCACAAAATGTAAAATAACAAAACTACATGGAGTTATCTTAATTCTGCAGCATACAGTTCATGTTGTATTTATTAGCTAAATTTTTCTCAGGATGTATTATGTACTAAAACTCAATAAGCATTTTAAAATATACAAATAAATGCGATTTAAAATTTTGTTCTCAAATATTTTAATGCACTGTAAAAAGTGCATTTTTTCACATAATCTTACCATACATACTTAAATTTCTGTGAAGTCAAAGTATTACCAAATTTTTTTTCTGAACATGGTCAAATATGATTCTCTTTCTTATCTGTTTGGAATGAATATAGGTACATGCCCTGCAGACAAGATTAGACAAAGTATCTGTATTCACTTATTCATTCACTTATCTATTCACACAATGATTTAACAGATATTTTAGTGCCTATCATGTTTAATAATTTAGTTATGGCTAGGTGTAATATAGTCAAATATATAGGCAGGCTGTAACTTGCATTGAGTTAACAGAATATAGGAAATAATGTAAATAAAAAATAAGGATACAGGTGTGCAATTACATATGGCACAAATGTTATTAAAGAAATCACAGAGAGAGATATAAAAGTGTACTGCAAAGGGATTTAATTTAAACCAGGCTAATCTAAGAATATTTCCATAAAAAATTCTATCCTAGAAGAGCCGTAAGTGTTAAAGATACATTAATGATACAAGAGAATGTGGTTTATGTGCTCAGAATGGTTAGCCAAACAGTGTTGGCAGAAAAAAGAATATTAATCTAGTAATGTAGACAACTTGTGGGAAAATGTAAAAAATGAAATTGGAGAAGAGGTAGGAGCCTGTACTGTCAAGAGGCTTCTGGTCATGTCAGAGTTTCTGTTTGAAACACTAAGACAGATATATGAGATGGTTGTATCTTCAATCTGAAAACTTAGTTCTGCCTGTAATTTGGAAAGTAAATAAAATCTGACTCACAGTAATTAGGCAGGAAACATCTACATTGCTTTAAGTAAAATGTGTTTGTAATTGGCCTGGGTTTTTGGAAATACAAGTGAATGAATTAAAAAAATAGTTATTGTGTACAGTATGTATACACTAGAGCAGAGATATTCCTCTTACACTGTATATTGCCTTTCTTACAAAGCTATTCTTGCTAATGATATATGCATACATCTATTCACTCCCACATATGCATTAGGAAGAGGAAAGAATGATATGACAAGTCACAGGACAATACTTTTCTGTATGCAAATAGTCACATATATTGGAGTTTCACTTCCAATTTCTTTTTGGAATATTGAGTGTGAAAGCATGCAATAAGCATCAACATATAGTCTCTTTCTTTTTCTCTTCCACAAATGACATGGAAGGTTCATTTACACCTTTTGTGGAAAGGAAAAGAGATGTGTGTCTGTCCTTTGTTGTCCCTCCAAACTCTTAAGTTGCCCTTTGTTCTGTCTGGTTGTTGATCCAGTGCTGTATTCTGGAGAGAAGTCTGTTCTATGGTTGGAAACACTGGACCCTTGTAGAATGCTTTCTTCTGTGTCCTAAACACTTTGGTTTCTCCATATCACTCATTCCTCCCACGTACAACTTGTGCTCACTCTCAGTATTTCAAAACTTTACCATCATTTTTTAAAGGGACGGTGTTTACATACAAAGTATATCCTTTTCAACATCAAGTAAGCAGTAATGAACCACACACTTTCCTGTAATCTCAGAATGCGATATATTGATATTCTTAGTTTGTTGCCAGATTGACTCAGAACCATTTACTTCTCAAAATATCAACTATCTATATACAGATCCCTCTAAAGGTTTTGTCATCTATAGAGTGCTTGCATAGCTACCCTAATTAAAGGGAAGAAGGACTTCAGAAAACATATTAAGTAATAATTAGAAAACATTTGCCAAAACAAATAATTTGTAAAGTAATTGTCATTATAAGGACATCCTAAATGTGCTACAGTTTTAAAATATATTAACATATAAAAGATCATTCATACTTGTAGAATGTTTTGGGTATAGGAATTTTAAGCTTTATGCCCAATTAATTAAATATGTTTTCCATTATCTTGTACTATATGCAAGAAAGAGCAGCATATCTTGGGCATATATGCATGGAAGAAATGATATTGGTGAAAAAAACCTGAGTGTATCTAAGAATCAAGAAAATTATATTGGTAAGTTTACTAAAGTTGTGGAAGTATAGTACACACACACACACACACACAGAATAATATAAGAACTAGTGTTTTATTCTATTTATAATTCAAGTACAACATTTTTAAAAGTTAGTAACAACATACCAACACTTCAAATAAACTTTTATGATATAAACACTGATACATTTTAAACAAATGATGATAATATATAATTATATTTTTGTTCTGTCAAATATGCCTGTTTTTTAAAAAAATTATCCATTGATTGATGAAAAATTACCTGTTTTGTTGCTATTGTGACTGTATTCTATCATTTTAAGGATGTTTCACCTGAGAAATGCCCTAGCTATCTTAAAGAAACATTTGATAATTAGGGTTTTCAGTCACTGAATAGGAAGAATTTTAATGCTTTAGTGAATAAACAATTTTCTTAAGAATAAACTCTTGCTTCATGCAAGACAACATACCAACTGGTAATGCTTTCTGTATTATATTCTAGTTAGCCTTTTTAGTTATGCATTTATGTCTGTGTCAATAACTCTGAAACTTTGAAATTTGCTGAGGTTCTCATTTTTATATTGTTAAACTCAAACCAATATAGAGTAAAGGGGATTTTAGGTCTTAAGGTCACTTCTAAAGTACAATATTTCTACTGCCAACTTGACCACCGTTTTTCTCTGAGGATAGCACAGGTTAAAGTTTTGATTTCTTCAATGAAGCTAAATGGAGGAAAATGAACTGCACTGTGAAGGACAGTTACAGAGCACTAATCTTCAGAGAAAACAGTGGGCGTGAACATCATGTAGATATCCAACTGCTGAGAACCTTGGTAAAGTGGACCCCAGCTGAGTTATTCCTGATTCCCATTTTCACTTAATGAACATTAGGACCAGCTATAAAACTATTAGTAGATGTACCTAAAGAAAGAAAGAAAAATATCTCACTACGTAAGTCAAATTTCAAATGACTTGGATAATAAGGAGTATACACACAAATATAACAGAAGTTTATTGTTCAATTAATAGTTAATTAATTGATTAGTTAATTAGTCAATTAGTTTATAGTTTTTCAGCATTGGAATCTACAATTTATATAGAAATTAAAAAATAATAAGGGTGTTAAAACAGGAAGGCATATTAGATATATCTACCTCACTTCTGTATCATATATTCTCATAGATAAAGGATTCTATGCACAATATATTAACCACATAATGACTTAGCATCACTTTAGATAATTCTAAAAACTGAAGCTAACTACTTATTTTTAAATAAATACTTTTATTTCACTATTAAACAGTATTTCTTTTATTCTAAATCATCAGTAATGAGTTTAATTTTGCATTTAAATATCTCCACAAAATTTGTGCCATACTCTGCAACAAGATGAAAATTCTTTATTTTTGCATAACAGACTTTCAGATATTTTATACAAGTGTGTATAAGGACATTGAAATCTGGCCTATTTTCATCTGGTTCTGGCATTCACTGAGTATTAGATCATGTTATGTAATTACTGTTACTTTTATTTGAAATGGTATTGTTTTCAATTCCTAAGGAAAATTTAGTTTTCTTAACTTTACCTTAATAAGTTTGGATGTGCAATGATACAAGATCTGAAATTTTTATAAAAATAATCTATGAGAGAGAATAGAAAGGTGATTTGGGTAGATACAAAATTTTTCAAAGATACTCCATGAAATCTTAATGAAGTTAGCAGAAACATAATAACTTTTGTTCTAACCTCTCATTTTTTCATATCCTTTAAATTGGCAGAGCAGCAGAGCAAGCAAAGCTATTGAATTAAAAAAGATAGTTCAAGATAATTAGGGTATTTTGTTAGTTGTACTCTTTCAGATTATTGGTAAATGGATTCTCTGTAATTTATAACTTTTTCAAAACAATACTCTAAGGGAACACAGCAATATGTTTCTTTAAAAATAAGACCTGGTGGCCCTGCAGCAAGGCCAGCAGACTGCTATAGCTTCTGGTTTCAAACAGGAGCCTAAAGAGAACTCTTTCTGTGGTCTGTTGACCATTTCAGAACTTTGGAAATGGAATGGTCAATTCATCAGAAAGAAATAGCAGGTGAGTGTGACGGACTTTGGGGTGCCTGCAGAGACCCTGGCGCCTCGGGACCTGCACCATGCAGTTGACTCAGGGTACCAGGAGAACAAGGAGCTCCTCCCCTGTCTGGGGGGCTGCTGTGAGACTGCTGGCGTGTGGGCTGAAAATCAAACATCTCATGTTGTCCTGTCCCCCGTCCCGTGTCCCCCCCTCCATTAGCAAGTGGGAGCCAGTGAACTGCACATCTTGTGAAAAGATTGGCTATGTTATTTAGTATGAGCTCCCCATATGCAAAGGACAACCATTTGGAAGAAAACAAGTGACAATGTGACAGATAGTGAAGATCTCTGGTTGTCTAGCTTTGAAATTTATGCTTTCTTACGTCCCATGTTGTTGTGTTTAATTTTACTCCCATTAAAATAAAATTTAAAAAAAGAGACCTGAATAAAAGCTTCTTTTTAATTATATAGTTTTTTCCCCTCTGGGGATCAAAAACAGAGTTGCTCTACCACTGAATTTCTTTTTCTTTCTTTTCTTTCTTTCTTTCTTTCTTCTTTCTTTCTTTTCTTTTCTTTTCTTTTCCTTCTTTCTGCCTTTCTTTCTTTCTGTCTTTTTGAGACAAGGTCTCACTATTTCGGTTCAGTTTGCCTAGAGCTCATTTTGTAGCCCAGGCTGATCTTGAACTTTCACTATCTTCCTGCCTCAGCCTCTTGAGTGCTGGCATTACAGGCATGTGCCACTATACCTGATGGAAAACTATTTGAAGAATAGGTTTGGCCAGAGTTATCATTCAGCAGCACAAGAGCACAGCAGCACAAGTGCAAGGTCATGAGTTTGATCGCTGATGCAAAAAAAAAAAAAAAAAAAAAAAAAAAAAAAAAAAAAAAAAAAAAAAAAAAAAAAAAAAAAAAAAAAAAAAAAAAAAAAAAAAAAAAAAATTTTAAAAAAAAAAAAAAAAAAAAAAAAAAAAAAAAAAAAAAAAAAAAGAAAGAAAGAATAGGTTACTCAGCAAAAGAAAAATTAATACAAGAGGTAAAAAGCCCAGTTAAAGATAATTTTTAAACTATCAAGCATAAACTAAAAAACTAAGACTTTTCAAAGACAATGAAGATGATCAGTTATGCTATATATATATATATATATATATATATATATATATATATACCTGCTTTAGCAATCACATTGGATAATATAAGCAAGGTAATATGGACTAAGTACAGTTTAAAAATTTTACTTAAAAAATTTGTTTCTAAGCTAGAACTCAATTATTATGCAGAGATAGTGAACAGCTTTATATCTTCTGTTCAATAATATAGAAGGAAATTTAAAAAACCTGCAATGGATGATGAGGGGGAAAGATGGATTCCAGGGACTTAAAAACAAAAAAAGGAAATGATACAAAAAGGAAACTACCAACTGCAGAGACTTTCTATCCCTGGGTATCACAGATAGTTGAGCTGAGGTATCCATTTAATGTATTCTCTTCTACTTATTTGTTGCCCTAATATGCCAATCACGTGTCTCAGGTCCTTTTCATTCACTTTCCTTACGCTTAGGTGACATTTGCCCTGGTAAAGGCAGAACTCCCTTGCACCATCCCTCCTTTTCTATTCAGGCTTCTTCTCAAATACCACCTTATCAGACAACCTTTCTCCAACCATATTACCTAAAATAATTTTCGTGGCCTTTTCAGCATTCTTTAGCTCATTGGCTGGTTTATTTTGCTGCATAATAATTAAAAACATGTGATATAATTTATTTATTTGCTTGTTTGTATTTTCTGCATGCATGTAAACTCCATGAAAGCATCAAGAACAGAGTGTGACAAAAGTATGAAACATAAAATGTTACCAATTATTTAGTATCTTGAAAGAGCTGAGACCTCTGACCTACAGATTTTTGTGAAAAAAGATGGTTACTGACCAATGCACAGAAACATAAAATAATACAGGAACAATGTGTCATTTATATGTTCTTTAAATACTAGGGAAATGACATGAAATTTAATAACAAATCCTTTCCTTGGGATTTAGCACTATGCCTCTAAATCCACTACTTACAAATGAAATTAACAAAATAAATTCAATCCTGTTTGTATTTCATCGAAGAAAATCTTATTTCCACAAAGCCCACATCTTACATTCAACCTACTCTGAAATAACTTTTCATCAATTGAACTATAAATTATAAATAAGTCAAAAATTGTATATTCTTTACATATTCTGATCTTAAATACAATAATTCAACAAAGTGGGATCTCTGTGACAACCTCAGGTGCTAAGTTAATTATTTATTAGGAGGAATATTTTCTATGTGGAAATAACTCCTTTGTGCTAGGCTGCTCTTTTAGGTGTGCGTTGCTCATGCCTAATGATAGATTCTTATGATTTTTACATATTTGAAAACTTTTCTATAAACCAAATCATTGCTATTTACTTTTGTGATATACTACACAGATATTACCTATCAGTGGTTTATTCAGATGATGCCAAAGGACGGAAAATTGACAATGATACATATCTTCACCATCTGCCCAATGCTTTCCCAAGGTGGTTTCTATAAGCAGATCAGATACTGCTCTTAGGATAGTATGGGGTTCAGATGCTGCTCATAGGGGTCATAGGAGTGCTTCATTAGTCACAAAACAGTAGTATTTCAAAAGTCTATTAAACTTTTAATAATCTTCACAGTTTTTCTCAAAATTCATGCTAATTACTGTGTGATGAACAAAGGTTTTGGTAAGATATCTTGTCACATTTCAATATTTTTCTATCAACATAATATGAAATTGCAACAGAAGCACATATCATTGAAGCACATGAATTTTCTTTAAAGACAGCTTCAAAGATTATTACTTATGAGCAACAGTGTACCATTTTATATTTTAAACTACTGTAATATTTTTATCTATAGTACCTAGTAAATTATTTATGAGCAACAATGTATCATATTATATTTTAAACCACTATAATATTTTATCTATAGTACCTAGTAAAATTATTTAAGCAACAGTATATCATTTTATCTCTTAAACTACTGTAATATTTTTTATCTATAGTACCTAGTAAAATGTTTCATGATTTAGTTATTAAGTAATAATGTATTTACCACGAACTCTTTCAATTTCAAATCAGCAGTGATACCATAATGTCTCATTTTTTTCAAAGTAGCTGTTGATACCATCACATGTAATAAAATCAATGCTTGTAAACTCTTTAGGAGAAGTTCTAGGCATGTATAAACCTATAAATGTACATCTATCCTCTCTGTAATGTAAGGAAAAACAAAACAAATTATGAGAAAAATAAGAAACAAAAGTGACAAATAAATCACAAGAAACAAAAGTGACAAGTAAATAACAGTAACCAAGAACCCAAAACAAGGACAATATAGGCTCTCAAAAGAAAGTGGTAGGAACATAACTAAGGTTGTTATTTTGCATAATTATCCTCAAAAGAGTTATTCAGATTACCAGATATAAACGTGCAAATTGATCTAAACCTATGAATGTTAACTGTTTTGTTCCAAGAACTAATAGAATTATAGCACAATCATCTTAGCTATCTGAAGTATATATATACAAATTTACATCTTTTTTCTTTTCCCTTCCTTCTTTTCTCCATTTGCCTTAATTTTCCCTTTTGAGCAGTTTCTTACCCTTTCACAGTATTTATTGAAGATTTTGTATCTTAGTTACTCTTTCAGGTTTTTACACTAGGGAGACAATACTGTATTTATACTTGTGAGTTTGATTTACTTCACTTATGAGTATGGTCTCAAGACTCATCCATCTACCTATGAAAGCCTCAAAGTGATCCTTCTTTATAGCTGAGTAGTACTCCATTGTATAAAAATACCACATTTTTAATCCATTCCTCAGTTGATGGGTATTTAGGTTGCTTCCAAGATTTGGCTATTTCAAACTGTGCAGCTATAAACATATATCACTCTGATTGATGTTTTCACTTCTTCTGGGAATATGCCCAGAAGTGGAATAGCTGAGTCAAATGGAATTTCCAACCTCAGCTTTTTGAGGAAACTCCAGACTGATTTCCACAGTTCTTGCACCAGTCTATACTCCCACCAACAGTGCACAAGTGTTCCTTTTTCCACACAGCCTCTCCAGCATTTGTTGTTGGGTTTTCTTGATTCTGGACATACTTTCTTTAGTGAAATGAAATCTCAGTGTGGTTTT
The DNA here is from genome assembly GCA_004027295.1 of Dolichotis patagonum. Lineage (NCBI taxonomy): Eukaryota > Metazoa > Chordata > Mammalia > Rodentia > Caviidae > Dolichotis > Dolichotis patagonum. The sequence goes on from PVJX010008771.1 coordinate 58,977, forward strand.
AATTTCTATTTCTCTAATGACAAATAATGCTGAACATTTCTTCATGTATTTGTTTGCCATTTGTATTTCTCCAGCTGAGAAGTGTGTATTCATCTCACATGCCCATTTCTGGATTGAGTCTTTGAGTTTTGGGGGTCTTTTTTAATTCTTTATATGTTCTAGATAGAAATCCTTTGTCTGGCATAGCTGACTATGATTTTTTTTCACAATTTCTAGATTTTCTTTTTACTGTGTTGGAGATTTCTTTTGACATGCAAAATTTTTTAATAATTTGAGATCCCAGTTATTGATTCTAGGAAGTATTTCCCATGCAGTTTGATTCTTGTTCATAAATCCTCTGCCTACTCCTGTCTTCAAGACTTCTACCTACTTTGTCTTCCAGTACATTTAGTGTTTCTGTTTTAATATTTAGATCTTTGATCCATTTGACTTTAGTGCCTGGAGATAGGCATGGATCTAATTTTAGTTTTTGTCATATGGGAAGCCAGTTTTTCCAGTAACACTTATTAAAGAGACTGTCTTTCTTACAGTGAACATGTTTGGCTCCTTTGTTAAAGTGGCTGAGTGTGTTTTTAGTTGTGATTGTACCTTTTAATCTATTCCATTGTTCTTCAGATCTGTTTTTATTCCAGTATCATACTGGTTTTATCACAGTACATTTGTAGTTGTAACTTCAAGTAAGGGATTGTGATGCTTCCTGCCTTGCCTTTGTTGCCCAGACTTTCCTTTGCTAATCTAGGTCTCTTCTGGTTCCAGATGAATTTTAGATATGATTTCTCTAGATCTGCGACGTATGCTAACAGTATTTTGATTGGAGTTGCATTAAATCTGTATCACAATTTTGGGAGGATGGCAATTTTCACAATGTTTGTTCTATCCATGAATAAGAAATGTCTTTCCATTTTCTGAGATCCTCTTCAATTTCTTTTACAGTGTTGTAATTTTCACTGAACAGATCTTTTAATTCCTTTGTTAGATTGATTCCTAAGTATTTCATTTTTTGGATGCTATTGGGAAGGGTGTGATTTCCCTTATTTCTCTCTCAAGGAGTTTGTAGTTTGTGTTTAACAGTGTTATTGATTTTTTGAGTGTTTACTTTGTATCCAGATAAATTTTGGTTTATATTTAAAAGTCTTTCAGTGGAGCTTTGGAGGTCTTCTATGTAGAGTATCATACCATGTGCAAATAATGATAATTAAACTTCTTCTTTTCCTATCCTTATTCCTTTTATTTCTTTCTCTTATCTAATTGCTGTGGTGAATATTTCCAGCACTATATTGAATAGGAGTGGTAATAATGGACATCTTTGTCTTGTTCCTGATTTTAGAGTAAAAGCTTTCTGTTTTGACCACTTAATATGATGCTGACTGTTATTTTGTTATAGGTGGGTGTTATCAGATTGGGGTAAAAACCATCTCTTTTGATTTTCTGTAGGATTATCATGAATGAGTGTTGGACCTTGTCAAAAGCTTTTTTTGCATCTATTGAAATGATCATGTGATTCTTATCTTTGGTTTGATTGATATAGTGGATTACATTTATTGATTTGTGTATGTTGAACCATCCCTGCATTCCTATGACAAACCTCACTTGGTCATGGTATATGATCTTGTTGATGATTTTCTGTATTCTGTTTCAGTTCCTTTCTTCTTCTGAAATTACTTCCAGCTTATTTTTTCTACATTTTGTTATGAAAGAATCCTAAAATATATAATGTATACCACAGCTTTATAAAAGTGTATAAATATTTTTGTTTTTTAATATTATCAATATTAAAATAAATATCATTTTCAATACTTGAAGACTTTTTATTTCTTTATTGTTATACTGTATGCATTTGGTTCATGAATTTTTCCTTCTCTGAGCTAATTCTGATTAGGATTCTTGTCTAAGAAAGAAAGAAAATTACAAATGAACCATTTATTCAGTTAATTTTCAAGAATTCATAAGAATTTGTATTCCTATTTTATCTAAAACTGTATAACTGTGAAGTCAAATTATAAGATAAAAACAACTTAAGATTTGTAGTAGAAAAATGATAAACTGGAAGTTTAGGAAGTTTAATTTAGGTGAAATGTTGATTGCTGGAAGAAAAAAACAGTAAAATTTATTTTCAGAAGAATTTAAACAAGATTAATGTAAGCACAAAATATACAGATTGCTTAGTTTCTGAGTTTAAGTTCCAGCTGGCCCACATTCATAAAGACCTGAACTCTGCAGGACTTTCCCAGGATGCAGTATTTTGATCATAAACATCTTCCTTCAATTTTTGAAAGATGGATTTAATATAATATGGTACTGCCAGAAAAATCTAAATTGTAATGCAAAAAATGCTAGAAACTAATACAAAATTAACATAGGTTACATTACTTTCTACATATTTAGGTTAATCTAGAAAATAATCTTAACTGCTTCTTTTGTCTTTCAAAGCAACTTCCCATGATATCCTTTCAATTCATTCATGTATTACACCAAATCATATAAACATAATACTTCTTGTTTTTTCTGTGTGATGCTTCTCATCACTTAGCTCTCAGCCATACTTGCACCTTTGTAGAACTGTTTTGAAGTAAATCAGACACATACACTTAAATATCACATGATTTGTCTTATATTAAGAAATGCAAAGAAAGAGCACACACAATAAAAGATAGTAGGAAAAAATGAAATGTACTTTTGCAAAAGGGAAGAGGACCAAGAGACAGTGGGAAAAACCAGAATTGAAAAGAAAGATATAAAACAAAGAATTAAGAAGTATTATGTATATAAACCCATCAGGGATCTGGCCTAGATCCCCAAACGCCCAAAGGAGTGCACAGCAAAAGCTCAAGAAAATGAGATAAGTGGTATGATTTTAGGGTTCCAGGAGGATCAAAACTCTTCTGGGGAGTTTAAGATTCTGAGGTCTAAGACAGAGCGTGTCTCTGGATCACTCTTATTTATTTAGGTGGTTAGAGTAGAAAATGCAGGAAATTGAACAGACATTGGGAGTGGTTCAAGGACTTTTCTAAGTAACAAATTATGTTAATTTAGGTGAAGTATCTTAGGAGAAGATCTCTGTGTTGCATTTCACTACAGGGGTGAAATGCCTGCAGCTACAGTCTTTATTTGGTTAATTGGAGTTGGAGCCAGAAGTCCTCAGCCATTATCTTATCTTGCCTTGTCCATGCAGCAGCTCTGCACCTGTTGTTCAATTTCAGCAGCCTCTAGCTTTTCTAGTTTGCTCTTTTCTTTTATGTTGATTCTCTCCCTCTGTTTTCTAGATTCCATCTCTTTCTTCTGTATCTCTTCTCTATCTCTTCATCTCTTAATTAGGAATCTTATCTAGCATTTAAATCAGCTCTAATGGCAATTTCACAGGATTTCTCCAAAGATTTTATTTAGGACCCACAGAGTGGCCTGGGCTGTTTGGATTGAAAGTCTGCGGAGAACGGCATCCACTGTTTGGTATGGTAGGCCCCGCCCTTCATCTGCAGGGAACTTCCCAGAGACCGGCATCTGGGCCAGGTCTGTTTGGGCCCGTAGCCCCACCCTTCACCCCCAGGAAATCTCCCAGAGACCAGCATCGTGGCCTGACTCTTTGGGTCCAGAACCTCCAGGACCACAGAATGGCCCGGGCTGTTTGGATTGAAAGTCTGCAGAGACCGGCATCTCGGCGTGACTGTTTGGGACTGGTAGGCCTGCCCTTGATCCACAGGGAACTTCCCAGAGACCAGCATCTGGACCAGGTCTGTTTGGGCCCGTAGCCCCGCCTTTCACCCCCAGGAAATCTCCCAGAGACCAGCATCTCAGCCTGACTCTTTGGGACTGGGAACCTCCCGGACCCACAGAGAGGCCTGAGCTGTTTGGATTGGGAATTTTGCAGAGATTGGCATTTTGATCAGGTCTGTTTGGGACCGGGAACTTGGCAGAAACCAGCATTTTGGCCTGATTCTTTGGGACCTGTAGGCCCACGCTTCACTCGCAGGGAACCTCCTGGAGACCAGCTTGGGACAAAGTACGGTGGCCGGACCTGCCTGAGATTCCACAGGCTCCCAGTTGACCACACCCAGCATTTGTCTTACAACTTAGGGAGCCAGGAGCCCACAGAGGGGAGTTAGGACCCTGCAAGGAAGCCAAGAGCCTGTGGGGGTGCAACTGCCACTCCAGGAACTGAGGGTGCAAGAGGTAATTCACCACACATGCAGAGAAAGCTTTGGAACACTGCTCAAAGTAAGGAAATATAGAAAAATGACAAAAGGAAAGAAAAAAAGGCAAGCCCAAAGCTCTAGCCCTTCCCAAGAAAGCTTAGAAGCTGTGTACATAGAAGAAAAAAGAAGCCATACACCTGAAATGTCTCAAATGATATCAAATGAAATAAATATGCAAATAGGGAAAGCTATGGAGAAATTCAAATCAGAAATACTTGCCCAGGTAAAAGAATAATTGATAAAAATAGTAAAAGAAATAGTGAATGCATCTAGTAAAAACACAGCTAAAAAATTAGAGGAACAAAGCAAACAGATAGAATCCCTCAAAGAACAATATAAGAAACAAACAGAATGCATAAAGCAGATTCAAAGAGATATACAGGAAATCAAAAATTCTATTGAAAGCTGTAAAAACAGCCTCAATGAAAGTGAAGATAGAATTTCAGACCTCAAAGATAAGATTGCAGCCAGTGAGCAGGAAAGACAAGATCTTTTAAAAATAACAAAGGATCAGGAAATAACAATTCAACACCTGCAAGATGATGCAAAGAAAAATAACATAAGATTAATAGGGATAAATGAAAAAGAAGGGGACAGCCCAAATGACAGAAGTAATAGCTGAAAACTTCCCAAACATGAGAAGAGAAACAGACATCTGGATAAGTGAAGCATATAGAACTCCAAACAGCCAAAACCAAAATAAAACTACACCCAGACACATAATAA